>PVKS010000775.1:0-49562 GCA_004027875.1 Aplodontia rufa | reverse complement strand
CCCAGTGTTTGGCAGGAAAACCCTAATTCGAATGCTCTGAGCCTCCCCCAAGAACAAGCAATTATAAGGTGCAGAAAGGCAATGGCTTTAAAACAACATGCTAATCCTAATATTAGTACCTTCAAAAAGGAAAACTGCCAAGATGTTGGAATAATGCCCAGTTATCCGTCTTACCTACAGCAATAAAACTGTCCTATAAATGTGAACAAGACAGTTAGGACACATTTTGGAGTTAGGTTATTGGCATTTTTTTTTTTCCACCTCACCATTCCCTAGGAGAACAAGCCTGACCTACGCAGGCAAAACACAGCAGATGGTAACCCAGCCCGCTACCAAGAGCACTTAGTCAATCCAAATAATTCACACAAAAATGAAGCAAGATGTTCAATGATTTATGGCCCCGATTTCACCAGATAATTAAGGAATCCTACTCTTCAATGGAGCCACCTTTTTACTGTCACGGGCTGAATTGCTAAAGTATCTGAAAACAATATATTATTCCATTACTATTAATAAAACAATTGCTACATAATTGTATAATAACATTATTAGTATTATAGCTAACACTTAGGCCAGGCACTCTTGCAAGTAATTTACAAGAAATAACTTATTCAGTCACCATTAGGGTTCTACGAAATTCTACACCCATTGTTAAAGATAAGAAAAGTGGGAAGTGGCAACTGGAACCAGAAACTAGGACATGAAGAACCAACTTTAAAACCAGGAAGCACAGATTTGGTCCACACTCTTGACTTTCACAACAGTAGAGAAGGTGGGCTGAATCTAATGATTAGTGCATAATTTAAAGTACAATGCATTTATTGGAAAACACTAGACCTAGGCTCAGCTGGCCTGAGTTCTACACCCTTCCTGTGTCATCTCCACTAAAACATCACTTAGAGCAGTGGTTTCACTCTGTGAATGAAGGAGTGAGTTAGAAGCTGGAAAGCTTGTTCTTCCAGTTTTAGAGATTTCAGATTCTGAAGATAAAACCTTAAATCTCCGTTTTACTTACAGATCACTTTTCATCATTGTTCCAGATCTAGAAATACTGATAACTTCACAGTGGAAATCAAAGAGCAACAGCTTCTCTCTGGCTCAGTGATCCTCAACCCACGTGATTCTGCTATAAAACTACACTTCCTGTCTTTGCAGAAAGGATTAGGCTACTTTCAAATAAGAGTAACTCAGATCAACCCAGGGACCGGAGGCTCTACCTTCCATTTCCCAGGTAAAAATCACACTTTTGATAAAAGCATATAAATACATACTTAGGAATCCTCTGCTTGTGCACATTGCTGACTCTAAAACTGCATTTTCTTTCTGCACAACAAAGGCAAACATCCAATGGGAAAACATCAGGTCCAATAAGGCACACGCTGAAGTGCCCAGGTGCACGCACACACGTGAACACACGCACCCTGGAAAGACAGGTCCACTAGCAAGCCTGAACTCACTCATCTCTGCACAATTACTGGAATCATCTTCTCCCTTACCTCAGAGTTACTTTATCTGTGAAGTTTAACTGCATCTTCACAACTGAACAGCAGCAGCTACAGTGGCGCCAAGAAGGTAATCACTGAATTCTAACCTGGGTGGAAATACTGTTGGGTGGGGGGAGGTTTGGGCTGTGTTGCAAGGTGTTGTGCTACGAATGCCAAGTGAGTGACTGGGTCCAAGCGTTAGTGTTGATGTGTTCCCCTTAGCCTCTCTGTAACCCTAAAAATGGGCAGGCTGAGCTAGTCATCATTCACAACAGCAGGATGAAGGACCCAACCCAGCCGGAGAGATCTGGAAGAGGCTACAACAGGGAGGAAACGCAGATGCCAAGCTATCGCCTATAAAGTCTCATCCTCCAGTTGATGTTCTGCCAGATCCAATAGCAGAAGCAATGGGGGCAGGAAGGCTTCCTGTCCAGTGGACCAGTGACGGCGAGAAGAGATGATGCGGGGACTTTTCCTCAAAACCACACAGCACATCCCAAAACACTCTCCCGCCCTCCCCCGCTACAAAATGCCTCTCATTCCTCCTATGATTTGAGATGTGCAACTGCAAACTCTCTCCCAAAGTGAAATCAGAGGCATCCTTCCAAAACTGCACTGCCTTACAGTGATCTGCAACACAATCTAGGCACACCCCTCCCTTTCTTCTCACCAGCCTGCCATTCCTCAGTCTTCCTATTATGGCAACTCTGCATTATGAGAAAGATTGTCTCTGGATGTCAATACTGAGTTGCATTTACAAATGAAATTATTCTAATGATAACTGAAAAAATGGCCCCGTAATATTTTTCCTCTCTAAAAGGATCACACCAATAGCTTGAAAATACTAAGAGCCAAACACTGTTCTCTGCAATTTAAATGTATTAACTAAATTAATTCCTATAGTCCGATGAAGCAGGGACTTGTATTATTGTCATTTCACAGAGAAATTAAGGAACTGTGTCACCCTAGGTTATAGGTAGTAAGTGAAGAGCTGAGATCTAAGGCCAGAGTCCGCACTGGAAATCCCGCCCTTTCCAGCTCCCATTTGCCCTCTAATTAGGAAACACCAGGAATCTGAACAGTCAACACGGTTACTATGTATGCTCTTGTATTTCTGGGAACACTCAATGACAAACAATAAGCAGCAATACATGTGGGTGCTGCAAGTCTCCATTTCACAATCCCGATAAGAAAATGACCTGTTTAGAAATTATGTGCTAACTTTTAAAAATCCAAATTTTAAATTATATTTTGATTAACTGTTAAATAGATTATCTGAGGTAAACGTTAGAGTAAATCTCTCAAAAATCATAAGATGACTCTCATGTTATTTAATCTATTTTAAGTAGGAAAATTACTCCATTTCTCTGAGTTTGGTGAAGTGTTGATCATTGAAAAATCCATACCAAAAACTGAATTAACTGGAAATAATATGTGTGTCTAATTTTACAAACACTCAAGGGGTCTTATTGTCAATTTAGTATCCCCAAGTATTACAATTTCCCTAAAGCAATATTAGACACAGAGCAGGTTTTTAAATGATATTGCTGGTGACTATGATTGGCATTATCAAAGTTACTTTCTTCTCTGCTAAAACTATTGCTACCTAAAAGCAAGCAAAAGTAGTAATAGAAAACCCAGAGAAACTCACACACCATAACCACCACTACCAGATGCTGGTACCACCACATGTATTTTCAGCCTCAACTCACTATTTAGAAAAAATACGCTCAAAATACTTGACACCTACCCTGTCTGGGTACAAGCAGAAAAAGTCACCAGAATTGCAAACCAAATTGAGTTCTTTTTAAATCCTGGATAGCAGAGGGAACAATTCCCTCTTAACATATAGTTTAAAGGCAATTCTGGTCACCAAGAGTGAAATCTCTAATGGCTTAATATGACATCCAGAATGAACCCCCCATGTCTCAGCCCCTTTACACTAGAATATAGGATGACGCCTGTAAGTTAAAAGCATTCCTCAGAATCTTGATTTAGAAGCACTATTAGTCCCTTAACTGTCCCCCAAACCTATCCCCCATAGGAGTTCCATCAATCCAGACATTAATGAGTCTGAGCCAAAAATACAAGGAAAGTGGGAGGGGGGGATCACAAGAACTCAAACTGTTAGGACTCCAGCCAGGGAAATTCCTCTGATAATCAGTCCCTATCTTCACCCTGAAGCAAACCTTTGAAGGGTTGAACTAATAACTTTCTTTGGAATTCTTCACACATGAAAATGGCTGGAAAACATTATCTAAAGCAATGATCTTAAGGAAGAGCTGAAAGAAATGAAAGCAAAGCAAAGATTTTTAACCAATGCTACCCTTCCAGTTTCTCATACCGATTTTCTCTTTCATGTTGGTCACCTTTAAATTTCCATGGAAGCCAAGCCAAGCCTCCCTGGATGTTCCACAGAGCATCACTCAGTAACACTGACCAACCACGTGTTCTGACTCCAGGTTAGGGGTACACATTCATAACCTAGAACTCCAGACAGAGCCCTCTGCCTGCCCCTGGAGGACTGAGTCACAGGAGAGAACCAGGGAAGATCTCCGGGCTGCTGTTCACCTGTCTGAAGTCAGGACACTGCAAGGCATCTCCAGAGCTGCAGCATAAGAGCGGGAGCTTACGAAAGCAGAGTGCTTGTGAATGTCCTAGTTCCTTCCCCAAGTGTGTGTACCACTTGATAGAAACACAAAGTGTTACGTGAGTCCCATCTTCTGAACCGGGCAGTGCAATCTGGAAGCCTTTCTAAGAAGCCTCAGCCAAAAATGTCCAGTGACCCAACTTCTGAGGATTCAGAGGTCGATAGATCAAACTTTTTGAAAGACGCTGGGCTTTTAAAATACAAGTTACGTAAATATTTACCTCTGTTTTCCTCTTCCATAGGATTAGGAAGTCATAAATTCCCTCAACATATCTGGTGATTAAAACCCTAAAATGCAACTTCAGGAACTTTCCAAGTTTGTGAACTGCAGTCTCCTGTTAAAGGGCCTTTCTTCCTAGGAGCCTTCCTGTCACTGGCCCAGGCTTCGTGGAAACAGAACACCAGTTAATGATGACGGGAGATTTTCATTTATTTGTATACATCAGTCAGTAGAAGGGGAAATGATATTGGCTGTGTGTTTATGAGCTGCATTAGAAATTTGAACAATAGCAGACCTTTACAGAAACAAAAATAAAATATGAGTCAACAAGATCTTTGCCAAACAGAGGTCTCGGGGCAGCCTTGTTCAGCCTTCTGGGAATCCCACTCCAATAAGCACAATAAAAGCAGGACGTGCCTCATTTCCTTCAACGCTCAACATGCCTCTCTTGGAGATGTTTGTAAATTTCCTTCCTCTACGCATCCAGCTGGTAAACTGTCGTCATTTCTTTGGGGTAATAATATCCTGTTGATGTCTGGGTAGATCTGTTTTTGAGCGTTTCTTCCACACACCACATATACTTTTAATATTTTTTTAACAAAATGCAGTAAATTATTTTTTCAATATATTGGAACGCAGTTCAGCAATGTACGACTGGAAGTAACGAAGAGAATTTAATAAAACGCTAGTTTTACTTTTGGATTTACAACCTAGATTTAGGTAATAAGGCAACTTCAACAGTAAAGAGTCTGCTCTGCTTTATTTCCTCCTCTCCTCCCTGAGAAGCTGAAAATATTTACCTACACCATTTCAGTAATGTAAATGTGGTCATTCAATATCCTAATGATGGAGTTTGGAAATTTCATACAGCAAAAGAGCCACCTTAGCATAAAAAACTGACTTCTGAAAATGGCAACTTTTACTTGATGGGGGATACAAACTGCACCAATTGCTTGAAGAACTGAGTTCTAGATTCATTCCGGAAGCAGCCAAATATACTGCAGTTTCAGTCAAATACAATGAATGATTAAAAACTTTTATCTAAATAAATGACTTTTTTCATACCTTAAAAATGCATTTGGACACGACAGTGCACTTGGTGCACAAAGATTTTTTAACTAATTAATTCCTGACAGAATAGCACTTCCCAATGAAGTGACATGATATAAAGAGAGAAAACCACTCAGAACGACAGTTTCAGAAAGTAATAGAGAAAAAGTAAACTAAGACCAACTCTCAACTGATGCAACTTGCACTTAGGCAGACACTGGTTCCAAAGACAGCAAAAGCTGATTTGTGAAATACTAAAAATAATTGATCATTGCTGCAAAAGCACGAGATTTGGAGCTAAACTAACTGGCATGCACCATTCACTGCTATTCCATATAACACCTTATTTTTAATCATGAATATGAAGAATGCTCAATGTCATTAATAATTCAGAAAATAACAAGAACACAATCAGATAGTATTTTTTGACTACCAAGTTCATAAGATAAAAATAATTTAAATGGACACAGCCTTTTAGGATAGCAATTTAGCAAGATACGAGAAGAGCCCTGCACCTACTAAATCCCTAGTGATTTAATCACTAACAATTTTCTTGCGAAGACAAACATGAATAAGGGTGCTGAAGACAGTGATTAACAGCAGGGAACTGTTTAAAAAAATTATGGAAGATTCATAAAATGGAATATTATGCGGCCTTGAAGGATCATGCTTTCAAATCATTCGAAGCCATTAGAGAATGCCTGTGGTAAGCTATTAAGTTAAAAAGCTATATACAAATTCCATATCAAGTTTTCACAAAGACTAGAATCTGCACAATCGTCAAAATGTTAACATCAGCTATCTCCACAATGAAACTGTTACATTGTAATCCGAAATATATATAACAAAATAAATATGTGTGCATTTCCTGACTTCAAGGATCTGATAATCTTTTAATGAACATTAACTAAAATCAAGTGGGTTGAAGAGTGGGAGATATAGATGATTCAAGAAATAAAGAATGGGGAGCATGTTCTCAAGGCTGGGTGCCTCAGTGTTTTCAGAACTGCAGTCCTAATTAGCCCCCAAAAAACACAGTTTTCTTTGTACTTGTGGGGGGGAATGACAATGTTAGTAACTGTTGAAACTGTATGATGGCAACAGATGAACTGATTCTACTACTCTGTATATGCTTGGAACATTTTTCAAAATAAAAACTTAAGCAAATAATTATAGGCCAAAGAAAAAGAAAAGTGTCAACAGGGTTGACTAATGAATACTGTGAAAGTTGCAAGGTAAGAAGGACACCTGGAAGAGGCATGGTATCTCGCGGCATGCCAAGCTGGTGAGGTTTCGACAGGCACACTCTGCTGCAGAGCAGCAGGAGTGCACTGATGCCTGGAAAGGCGAGGGGCCTGCAGCATCAGGCCAGTGCACACAGGAAGCAGCTCTTAGATAAAATCCCCCACAGCAGCTCAAAGGGTATCACCTTATAGATTCCAATCAGGCAGCGATTCCCCTGAAGAGTGAGCATTTCGCCTATGCAAATCTTCACCTGGCTGAAGAGGATCAAAGGACATCAGTGACTAGACTTCTGATCCTACCCTCAGGTACTGAAGTAACACTCTTCCTTTTACAGCAGTGTTTCCTGGGTGGTTCCCCTGGGTTCCTTATTCTCACTGGACACAACCTCTCTGAGCCCTAGGCATGAGGAGGTGGGGAAAGACATAGAGTTCCCTTTTTAGAATACTGTGCTCATTCCTGAACCTTCCCAGCCCTTGCTATTCTTTTCTCCGTCTTATTTCTTTCTTTCTTTTTCTCCCCCTCCCTCCACGCCCCCTCTCTTTACATCAATAGCCCACCTCCATATAAAAGTCTGATTCTGCAACACGTTAGATACCACAATGTGAGTGAATGAGTCAGAATATGCATTACCAAATAATGAGAGTCTAGCTTTCCTAACCAATATCTATTTTTGAAAAAAAATTAAAAAGCACATTGCTTCATATAATTTTTCCATAAATATCTATCAACCCTCAAAGCTACCACTGAGACTACAAATGCATCCTTCAGTTGGTTAAAGAAACTTTCCATGACTTCCAACTATAAATTTGGAAAACGCAATAACCTTTAATGGCTACAAGATGTGATTTTTGCTTTCTCTTGTTTAAAAAATGCTACTTACTCCTGAACTAATATTTCAGAACAGAAATAACAATATGTTTTAAAATTTTAAAGCAGAGCCACAACACTTGATAATTCTCCAGTTCTTCCTCCCCTACATAATAATAAGTCCCCCAATTTTTTTGTTCTCTTTGAAAATAGCCATGCATGAAGGTTTGAGGCTAGACAAGCCAGTACAACTGGTCGCCCTGCTAATGTCAACTGAGTTAGCATAAACACACGAATCCCCTTGGGCAGAAGCCTGGCTTTTCCTTCCTACCCAAAACCAAACTATAATCTACAAAGATAAGTAAGATCTATGTTTTTGATTTGCTTTGCATGTAAATTCTTTCACAAAGATAAGCTCTTGATATGTATTCCTCTTCTAAAAGATCAAAGATCGTTCTTCAAAAACCAGGTTTCTTTCCTATCTTCCTCTCTCCTCAGATTTCTACTGGATCTTTTCCCCTTTGCTAATGTTCTCTGAGGAGCAGCAATTTAATGAATACTGACATTCTTCAAAACTATTCTGATGGCATCCTGGGGTGACAGCAACCACAGGAATACTGTAGCACCAAGCAACATGGTGTACATGTTTACTTCCTAACAGACTCAATTACTGAGCATGCATTTGGAAATATCACACGTGAGTGCAAGCACACATGTGCACACACAGATACACACAGGCAGAACAATCACACCAACCTCCGTGCTGGTCGGTATCTGAGGCCAAGGAGGAACAAAGATATATCTTTGCTAATCTAGTAAAATTAGGAAGTACAGACAGATAATCCAAATAAATCATAAAATACAAAACTTTTTTAAAGAAATACAAATTTGCCAACACTTCAATTCTTAAAAGTTCATTGGGATTAAAGCCTTTTCCACGGTGTAGTCTGCCCTACAGAGCCTTAGATGGACCTGAATTTTTTGCAGGAGCTGTATGTAAGTAAATAGCATTATGGACACAGAGAAAAAACATGATTTTCTAAAAAGGATTCATATAAAAATATACTGAAGCACAAAGGGACGTTTAGTATTTATATTTTATTTATAATATCTGTTAGTAGGCACAACTTTATATAGTTCACACATTAGCTGAAACACAGATATGAAATGTGTGCTTTATTACATCATTAAATATAGCAGTAACTGAATATTAATTAGACCAAAAGCATAATGCTAATCAATTAATAAACATACTCATTTGTTCCTGACTACCTAATAAGGACTATAAATATTACTTGTTTAAGGATACAAATAACTTTATCAGCATTAAGACACCTGCCTAAATTCAGAGGCAACACCATGAAGGCGAAGCTTTGAAGACAGTTATTTCTCGTTTGATGCTATCTCCAACACTGAAAGAATGGCCCAAAAACAAAACAAAAAGTAGCTGAACAAATAAAAGCTAAAGAAGCTAAGAGATGGGGCTGGAGTGGTGGCTTGGCAGTTATGACGTTTGCCCAGCATGCATGAGTAGGCGAGTTCAAACCCCAGCATCACGTACAAAACGAAGTCTAAGAGCAACGAGAGCCATGTGAAAAACTAAATAAAATTGATTCTCTCTTTCTCTCACTGTCCCTCTCTCTTAAAAAAAAAAAGAAGAAGAACCTAAGAGATGTAGGAAAGTAGATTAAACCTGGGGCGGGAGGCGGGGTCCAGGGCAGAAAAGAACACATAGTACAAAACTCATGGGAAGAAATGGCCCAGCCAAATGCAGTACGGTCAGATCCATCATCAAGCATTTCCTGAGCTTCTGTTATGTGTCTGGCACTGAGCTAAGTATAGGAATATGGCTGTGGTACAAGCTCTGAGGTCTCTGCCTCTCAAAAAACTGCAGTTTCAATCAGGAGGCCAGAGCACCTCCATGGAGTGAGCTGACAGATGCCTGGGGGTAAAGGAAAAAGAGGAAGGACGATCACAAGAGTCTCCAACACTGAGAAAAACTCCCCAGAAGAGGAAGCCCCAGCTGAGATTTGAAGGGCAGCAGGAGTTTGGGAAGAAGGTGGTCTACGTCCAAGGCTTCAAAGAGGTCAAGCAATAGAAAGATGGAGGCCAATCTGACATGCGACAGGCAACTCAAATGCACAGCTTTTGGAAAACGCTGTGGAAATCAGCCAGACTACAGCACATTGTATAGGGTGCGCTGTGAGCCAGGTCAGCTGTAAAAAAGAACAAATGGAGAAACTAAGTCTCAGCTGGGGCCGGGCCAAGGGGGGGTTCAAATCCATCCTATATTTAAAACTCCATCTTTAAGATGAAAAAGACAAGCATGTTTAAATGCTGAAAAGCCAGGAGAGAAGAGGTGGTGACTCAGGAGAAAGACTCTAAAGAAGACGAGGGTAACAGCCTGAGAGTAGAAAGCCAGGCTCGGTGAGAACAGAAAGACAGACTGCAAATGGGGGAGGAAGAGCTGGAACTCACGCTGCACCATAGATACGAGGCTGTGGATGGGAGAGACCACTGGAACCAAGGCTGCCCATTCTGTGACCCTGCACGAGACCCTTCAGTACCCCTGACTCACATATGGGGTTACCAAGTTCTGCCGTCAAAGTGCGGAAACTGCTCACCAAAGTTTAGTTCAGGCTTCTTTTTTCCAACAAAAATAATGAATTGTCATTTTTAAAAAAGTTTAGAATCCAAGCGAAGGGAAGAATCGAGCTTCCATTTGGCTGAACCTAACCAGAAGGCTGGGAGAATGGGATTCAGCTCTGAAGGCTGGCCTCTTGGAGCAGAGAGAAGGGTGGGGAGCAATCCGGGGGTGCAGAGGAGGGAATCGAAGCAGGGAGCACCACACCACGTTGAGCAGTAGAGGATGAAATGGTGAAAGTCCTCAATGGTGTGCATGAGAAAGGACTTGAGGGAGAGGCAGGACCCACTATGGAGAACCTGAGGACAGAGTGCTCCAGGGGAGAAGACTGCAAATTCAAAGGCCCTGAGGAGGGAGACTAAAGGGTCAGTTGGAGGAACACCAAAAAGAAAGGCCTGGTTGGGGAAGAGTGCAGGGGTGATAGGTGCCATCGCAGAGGGACATGGGGAGTCACACGCTGCAAGCTCTTTGGCTCAGACTCTGAATGAGGTGGGTGAGTTCAAGAAAGGTAATGTCAGACTCATGTTTTAAGAATTACGCTGTTAAAAGAATGGACAGCCAAGGGTCAAGGGCTAAAGCAGGCAGTCGAGTTAGACGACGGCGATGGATCGTGAGCAGCTGAGATTAGTAAGTGGCTGAATTCCTGAAAGATACAACCATGCATGGAGCTGTTACACAGCCTCCTAATGAATCCGCCTCCCTCTACCCAGGCTTCAGTGGAGTCTCCTCCACTTTGGAACTAGACCAGGGATGTGACCTCCTTTGGCCAATGGAACATCATCAACTCTGATGTACGCAGAAGTTTAAAAAGCTCTTGCCCATTGGATCTTGCTCTTTTGCAGTTGGTTATTCTCCCACCATGATGTCATAAAAGTCAGGCTAACCTCTGGAAGATGAAAGCACATGGTTCAGAAGGGAACCTGTCCAGCTGGTGGCCTTCTGGCCCAGTCAGTCCCTCTAGCCCACCTGCCATAAGACTCTGCCTGTGTGAGTGGCCACCAGTGGGTTTAGCAGAGAAACTATTCAGCTGTACCCCATCCAAACTGCTGAGCTACATATACAGCTGTGAGCCAACGAAATGGTGATTGTTTCACAGCACAATGTTTAGGGAGTGTTCCCCAGCAGCAATAGATGACCAATATAGGCTAACAAAATTTCTGAAGACTTTGAATGAAATGGAGTCCTGGGTAACTCCCCAGGTCTAAGGTATGAGACATCAGAATGACGAAGATGTGTTCAAAGGAAATGAGATGGCTGAGGAGGACAGCAAATTAGGGGTAAAAACCAGAAGATTTATGAGCACCTGCATGCAAGCAAGGTTCCAAATAATTCTGATGAGATGTGAGCAGTAGAGCAATAGGGACTCCTCAGACAGCCTCATCAGCTCCAATCAATCAGAAGACTGTCAGAGGGCTGGAGTGGTGGCTCGGAGGTTGCAGCGCTTGCCTGACAAGTTCAAACCCCAGCACCGTGTACACAACAAAGTGAGCAACGAAAGCCATGTGAAAAACTCAATAAAAATTGCTTCTCTCTCTCTCTTCAGAGGCTAGACCCTGAAGGCTGTAGCTAGCTTTCTCAATTTCTTTTGTGAACCCTGCATTTTCAAGTTTGCCATGACCAATAAGTTGAAAGTAAGAAGAACTATAATAAATCATCATCTATGTAAGTTTTCATGTATCCATTGTTCTCCAAATAATACAAATAATATTTTTGCATGGAAGCATTCAATCTATCACCTGTTACAGGTGATTACATGAACAAGTAGCCACCATTAATACTGGCTGAAACAGCTGGAATGTCTGCTCCAAGTCTGAGGTCCTGAAACTGACCATAATCTTAGGAATCTAAATCTCAAATGACCTCCACAATGAACGGAGTTCATCTTCCCTACAGTCCCAGTAATACGAAGCCCTGTTCTCTGTTACATAAAAAGCTCAGGTGTTCAGAACAAATGCAAAGCCATTAGGTATAGTCAAGCAAAGAAAACTTCGTCCAATGAAACTTTACTTTTCAAATTTTCACAAGAAAATATTTCAAACACTGCTGGCAAGCAGTTAATGAACTCTATCAAGAGCTGTAAAAACTCCACACTAGAAAATACAAACAAAAAAGAGAAAAAAATTTATTTGTGCAAAAAATAAGGAAACAGCCAAAATTATCAGTAATGCAAGAAGAGAAATAAATGACGGCAAGTCAAACAATTTAACTCCAACTAGTCATTACTGACACTTCAGAATGTGAAACTCCAGGAAAGCATAATATTCTATATCTGAGAAGATGATAAAATGGGCACAATATGTATGTACACTGTATGTGTACACTGAAAGTTCAGTGTACATACACTAAGTATGTTCTCATTTATATTAACAATCCCACAGAATTATTTTGATTGTCAGTTAAAATTAAATGAAGCAAGGTATGAATAACCCCAAAAAGTACAAATGTTGATAAAACATACATATGTGGGGACAGTGACATAAATCAAAATTGGATCTGATGCTATATAAAGTGTTTAAGTCACTGAAGGTTTTTTGCTGTAAATCTATAACTATTCAATTTGAAATGGAATAAAGCAATGTGGCAGGGTCCTTAACTTGCATATTTGCTTGTGTTTTATCACAATTACCTGACATTTTAACAAGCAGGAGTGCCACCACTGCATCTTGAAAACGAAGTTAGTTCCCTGAATTACTCTACATTGTCACACAGCCCAGCAAGCCATGCAAAGAACTGACATTCGATCTAAATACATTATTATCTGAATGATACTAGTTAGAGCTCTTTAATAATTTTCAGCACAAAGGGAGAAAAAGATGGCATGGACAGGACAGCATGAAAGTAAATTACATCAGCCACACAGCAACCACCTGAGACTCCCAACAGGATCTTCAGTCTTAAAATATTAAGACGTGTCCTAATGCTGAGAAAGCAGTGCACCAACTCTCTCAATTACCTAAGCTTTAAAACAGATGGGATTTGAAACTATCTGAGGCACTTTGGCAAATTTGAAAAATATAATAAAAATTATTATTATTTCAGACCCTCACAGACTCCTAACATGAAGCTCGGGCTAGCCACGAAGCAGCACAGATGCGACCGGATGTTACACTTACACGCTGAATTGAGACCCGACACTCTAGGCCCTTCCTCACCATCTCCTCTACAATTAATTAGCAACAGCTTCCATTGATGCCAGGAAGACTCTGAGAAAACCCTGGTGTCATCTCGCAACTACAAAGGCAAGCTGTGAAAAATATTCTATAGAAAATATAAAGGATGAATTGTAGTTATTGAATGATTTTGAAAAGAAAGAAATTAAGGGCTTTAATTTCTTCCTCTACAATCCATCAGAGAATTGAAAGTTCAGTGTAGTGCTCTAAAAGTCTTCTTTGATCCCTCTACCTTCCCATACCCTGAAGACACCCCTCCACCACACACACACACACACACACACACGCACACGCACGCACATGTGCGAGTGCACGCATACACAATGAGAGCAAAGTCACAAATGAATAATTCAGTTCTACTAAGCTACCTAAAGTGAGTTTTTATTTCCATCAAAGAATAATAATTCTCCTACAGAGTCTCTATCCAGCATAAGGGCAACAATATTACAGGAAGGGCTCCAGGGATCAATTTACCCTGTCAAACTTGGACCTTCAGAAGACTAAACCATTAGCAGCATCTAATCATCCCAGCGTTGATAAAGTACTATAGAATAAAGCTTCCCGATGAACACTCTGAGTCACTTAAATAAAAAGCAATATGTTTCACTTCTTCAGCTATATAAATATAGATATGTATATATAAACACAAGCACCATCCCACAGCCACATATATATGGCATGCGCACATGGGGAGGATCGATGATGTTTATAGATGTCTATATGTATTTATATAGAGATATACATAGGCTCCCAAGCAAAATGTTCGTTGTTTTTAAATTCTCTGATTTTTGTTGGTAACAGTTATTTCTTGTTAACCACATAGTAAATATGAGACTATCACATTATGTAAACCATGCAAAGCTGATTGAGTTACAGTTCTTTCCCTGAAAAACATCTTCTGTGGATTGATAAATGAAGACACAACTTTCGAACAGAAAAACACAGCTTTAGTTACGAGCAAAGCACTGGCTAAAGAGAATGTGTCCATATAGAACAAGCAACGGGCAGGTGCAGGAGAACGCCAGGGCAAAGCCCGCCATTCATCAGGCACAAATTTGTGATGTTGCTCCCGAGTCTTATTCCCAGTACTAGTTAACCATAAAATTTATGTAAAAAGATTTTACTGTGACATCACTGTACTCCTTTCATCCATTACAGATTTGTGACATTTTGTCATTCAGCCTTTTCATTACAATTCAGAGTCTAATTATCAAGGTTCTGAAATCTCTGCACCTTAATATCATTTCCATTACTCAAATTTCTTATCTGGCTTCTGGACTATGTCTTAGTGACTAGGCAGAGAGGGTCAGAAAAATGGTGACACTCCTATCAATCAGCATTGCTCCTTACCAGGAATTCTGAAAGCGAGTTTATTTGGAGAGACTGAAACAGCTGGTTAACAACTTTCCCCATGAAACAAAAATAAGTGGAATTATCATTTGCTAACAATAGATTACATCATGCAAAAATTATTACAAATCAGATTCGAGTAGGAGAAGGAGTATTTTTAGTATGGAAATAACAAAGAGTTACAGTAATAAAAAAAAATAATGAACTTAACTCATTACCTTAAAAGCATGCTATGTAAATGTTATCTTCTGGCTTCTAGTAAAGAACAACACTTTGATTTACATTTTGTGCTCTACAGTGACCTTAAATGTAGATGTCAATAAACCTCTTTACTGCTTTGTGACACCGAAAGCAAACCGTACGTATTATGTTAGATTTCATAACGTAAAACCTCTTTTCTCCCACGTGTCTCCTCCCTACCTCATCCTCCCCAGCAGAACTGTCAGCTCACCCTCCTCTCTATTCCTCCAGCTCCCCAACTGCAAGTTGACAGATGAAGGCCAGGTGCCTTTTGCTAGACCATCACCACTGCCCTGGAAGATGCAGGTTATTTTAATAACCATTTTAACGTTGATAAAGTATGACACACGCAGCACTTACGAGATGTAATTAGGTTCATAATAATAAACATCTAGACAGAAAATTTTAAGACACGAAGCATCAGGACACTATCAAAAGCTTTATTTTGGGGGTGAAAATTCTAGAACGATAACTACAGGCCAACTGCTGTCCTCCTGAACCACTATGGTGGGACAATGATGGAAGCAACACACATCCACAGTTTTCTGGCTTTGGCCCTGCGAGAAAGCATCCATGAGCTACCAAATGGAAAGTGCTACCAACCCCAGCACTGGGGAAACAAAGGGAAGCAGCTGGGTTTTGAGTCCCCTAAAAGCTAAGAGAAAACACAAGAGAGAAACACCAGTAGGCTGGCAGCAGTAGTGTGAATGAGGCTGATCTGAGCAATGTCGGGGAAAACCAAGGGAACCAGAGTGAGGAAGGCAAGAGCAGGAAGAACTAAGTCCAAGCCCCATCTTCCTCCTAGCCTTCCACGCTTCCTCTAGCGCCTCCTATTGGCAAAGGCTCACAAGGACGCTAGCTGGACAACAGCAAATCAGCTTATGTATACTTAGGTACAGAATAAGCCTTATTTTCAAATATCTTAAATATGAAAACTTCACTTCAAATACCACTGAAAAATTTCCCAAGTGCCACTTAAAATGACACAGTGTAGGAAATACTAAGACACAAAAACTATACTATTTATCTACTGCCACACTGCAAGAAAATTTTAAAAGGGAAAGCCCAATAATTTCCTGGAAATTTAAATAAGAGTTCAAGTGAGCTGTTGAATTAAGATGGGGGGAAAAAAGCCTACTAAATTTATCACTCCGAAAGTAATAATAAAGAGAATATTGCATATCAACAATACCTAGGGGATGCAGCCAGATTTACATTCTGACACAAATTCATCTGGAAATTATAGAGGGAAATTATTTAAACAGTCAAGTCAAGGAGAATGACATCTACAAAACAGACTCCAAAAAAAGCAAAATAACATTTATTTAAAATTTAGGAAACAATACCCAGAATAGTTAAATAAAAGTAACTTTAAACATTTCTGACAGATCTTTATTTTTAAATGCAAATACAAAAACTTAAAAATAAAATTATATGACAAAACATAAAAATTCACGTAGTCTAAAATTGCAGACATTTTAAATTGTGTGCATATGTGTGTGTGTGTATACACACACAGACAATTGGACAATACAATGAACTTTTACAGTGCTTGAATTTTTGCTTTCGCCTTCCTTTTTATTTGCAAAGCATTTTACAATATACACATATCCCCTTTAAAAATAATTTTATTTCTGAAAAACAGCCTGAAGGGAAGCCACTCTTCTATGATATTCATGCCAGACAAACACAAAATTTTAGATCACATAAATGTGAAATGACAAAGACCATCAATATTCCAACTGTTGCATATGAAATTTTACACTTAAACATCCATTGAAAATCTGAAAGATGCTGAAATCAATCTTTCTAACATTCAGTTTTAATAATATTTAATGTTTACATAGAAAAGGTCAGGTGTGTTATTTTGCTGCTCTACAGTGCAGAGACATGAGTTTCCATGATATCAGATTGAGTATAAAGAAAAAGAATGATGAGTTCTCTTTATAAAATACACAGAACATGGATCTCTTCTGCCAGACCATGCCCTAGTGGTCAAGAGCGTTTCTTTCTGCAAGATTCACAGACAGATTACTACTCTCTGGTATTAGTAATAATTATCTTACTAATCAAATCTCATATTTGTGCTTTCTTCAAGATTTCATATACACTGTCTAATTCAATGTTTTTTAAAAAAACTATGCATTAAGTAGGGCAGAAGTAGAAAAACAGCATATTCCTCAAACAATACGCTTGCAATTGTGTTTCATGAGACACTAAAGATGTCTCCTTAATCGTCTGTAGATATCCTTCAAATGATCTTTTCCTCAAATGAGCTTTTCCTGGTCAAGAAGACGTGTTTTCTATTAGAGTAAATCTGATAAATCTGTTTAAAAACACAAAGGCAGCCCCCGTTTGCAATTATAAAATTAAAATCTCTGGATGAAGGATGATCACAAGAAGTATGCTAACCACCCCTTAGGCTAGGTCTGGCTCTCAGCTGGGGTTCATAGACCCTGCGCACTACCGTGGTGGTCATTTGGCAACTACAGGTCAGAGAATAATTCCCCATCTGGTGTGCTGCTCTGAGTATCCCATTCAAGGACTAGTCTCTAAAAGTTTAAGAATAAAAAGTAGCCAAAGAACTGGGAACAATGGTCAATTATCTAATTAGCATTTCAAAAGACAGTGATAAAAAGGAATAATACTCAGAGGCCCACAACTCAAATGAACAGCTGTGTGTGACAAGATCAGTTAATTAAGCTTGGAACTTTTCAAGCCCATCTCCTTCCACCTTGCTCAGTCCCTTCTTTCTCTTCCTTTTTCTAGGTCCTCCTCCAACTCTCCCTTCCTATTTTAAGTATGAGTATGTGTTTGCCTTTTTCTAGAAATATGCCAGGTCCCTTTCTCTTACCCTCACTTTCCTATCTCACTGAAACCATCTCCCTTTAATTTGCTACAAAGATAGCTTTTTTAATTAAATCACATTTTAGATACAATTTTAAATGTCTCTTATGTTGTCTAAATAAAGATTTTTACATGTCCTGTTCAATTCTAAATCAACTAAGTTTACATTTTAAATCTCAATTTTTAAAAAAATTCAATGTTTTTTACCCCCAGGTAATCTTTGCTAATTTTTTTCCTGAAGGTCAAGGACCCTCTATTTTAAAAAGTATATGCACACTTGTATACACACACACAGAAAGAGACAGAGAGAGAGAGAGAGAGAGAAATATTATCCATAACAGGACAAACCAAAGACCAGGTAGAGAGAATCCTGATTTCTCAATTTTACACTGCTGTTTAGTAGTTGAAACCAGTACAGTTGAGAGCCTTGTTCAAGATAGAAGTTTGAAATGCATTATCTCAACCACCAGCTCAACCCTGAAAAATACACATAATTAACCCCATTTTATAGATTTGAAAACGAGGCACAGTGAAATTAAATAATGCATGAAGAACTACTGCATCGAATTATGTTATATGCATGTATAAGTATGCCACAATGAAAACCATTCTCCTGTATAATTATTATGCACCAATAAAAAAAAAAAACAATAGGCCAATAAATAAACTGTTTCAACCCCAGCTGTCTTTGGCACCTGAGGCCAAAGCAGCCCCTACTCTGTGCCACCTTCCTGCTAAAATACATGATTCCACAGGGAAAACGGGGTAGATTAACAAGGAAGTCAAGGTGCAGACCACTGGTGCAAAGCTTTACATGTAGTCAATGACAGGGATGGGGTGACTCCTTTCTTTTCAGCTTTGCCCTACGCTGGGACCTAGGTGCTGGAAATCTAAGTGGACTTCTGGTTACATAACAGCTCAACCAATTTCTTCAAAGAAAAAACAGAGATGAGGAAATAGCAAGCTCTAGGTCATTAGTATTGATGATAAATATCTGAAAACACTCCCAGGAGGGTACAGTTGAAACACTGTCAATGCCAGAGCCACAGGTCTCTGTCTTAGGCCATCTGAGCCCCGTACATCAGCAAGGGCCACTTGTTGTCAATCAGAACATTATAGATACCTTCACTAACTTACACGATATTTGTATGCATCATCAGTAGCTCCGTTCTACCTCAGTTCCATTGGACTCATCAATGTGTCTACACAACCACAAAAAGGGGAGAAATGTGCCTCAATTCAGGAAATATAAACAAAAATTTCACTTTATGGCACACATCACATCTGGCTGTCTAGTAAGAGATCTGCCTGGGTGGGTAAAGGTTTCTTTGCCTTCTCATGCCTGGAGTTTATTTTTGCCTCCAACACGAGAGGGAGATTGGTCTTGGGTAATTCTCTGTCTATGACAGCCCATGTGCCACTTCCAGCAAATGCTCTATTCCACTAAAACCTAAGGATTTTCATTCCAAACTCCTTAGAGTCATTCTGGGAAAAGGCATGGTGGATGCTTATGTTCCTTTCCCTAATCTGAGCTGCTTTGAGATTTTCAGATTAAGTATGAAATCTTCCGTAACAGTATGCCTTAAACTTTACTGGATCACAGAATATTTTGAGACTCTGACCTACTCCACAGACACTTTTCCTCCAACATAGAGATATACATAAACATTTAGGAACCCTTCCCTCCATGAACCCCAAATCAAGACCTCTGCTACAACCTCAATCCTCCAAAATGCCAGAACCAAACTACCCCAGGGGATCTTAACAAATAAAATTCCTCCCCAGAAGCCTAGGCAAGTCATAATTTCCAGCCTCTCGGACAAATTTTCCTATAAACAACAAGGAAGGAGGTAAGTGAAAAAAATCACTGACCTCAGGCAGCTGTCCCTCCTCCTGAAAAGGAGGCTGCACAGTCTACCAAAGGTCTCTACCTCCAATTTGAGGACTTAGGGAGGTAGTGACCCCATGAAGGTCCTGCACACACATCACGATACAGCAATGGCGGATCTGCCACCATCCTCGTGGGTCAAGAACCGGTTCATCTAAGACAGGCAACTGAGAGCCTGCCACACTGAGGGGACCCAGAAGGGTCTCTGCCCTACAGTAAAGTCAATGTATTACTATTTTTCTCTCCAGGAAGAAAAAAAAACAGCTAAGAAATTTTTTATATGAATACAAATATCTTCCTTCAAAAAATGGGGACTACTGTGACAGCAGACATCAAATTCACCTCCCTGGTTCCGCTGAGAGCTATAAATACCACAGATCACTGGAATTCATCATCCTGGAAAGTTTGGTGCAAATCCAAACAGGGGGTACTCCCAACACATAGTCTTGATGTATGAGGTATTTTTATTTTTAAAATACTCCGGGTACCAGTAATTAAAAAGCGTAATGTCAAGAACATGGTAAGCACTCAATAAATATGGCTTGATGAATGAAATAGAGAAGTCATTGAAGAGAAGTTCTTTTTAGGAAGCAGATGTGTACTGAACTTGAAAATACAAGAATTTTTTTTTTTTTTTGTAGATTGGCCTCTCCCAAGATTTCACATTGCTTGATAAAATTAAAATTGGTAAACAAAAAGAAAAAGCTATGAAAAGCAGACCAAATCATACTATTATTTTAAAAATGTTAAGTATAGACACACCCTTGTTATAAACCAACGGCAATGAGCCTGAACTAATTGGGATCCCGCAGACCACAGCCAATTTAGGGAAAGAAATGTAAAGAAGCAAAGCTAAGATATTTGTACCTGACTGAAGGTAAACCTTGAAACTATTTTATTAAATGTTTAGAAATTTATTTTAGTATGAAAACAAAGTATATAACCACATGATTCTAATTAGCAGAAAGCAAAAGGGTGAAAGTTGAAATATCTGTCACAAAAGACTGTCATCTCTCCCAGAGAGAAGCGCTTTCTCACTGATCTGTAGGATGTGTGGTATGCATGTTTGAAGGATGGCTATAACTACAGCAGTAGGAGTCAAATGCTTGGGAAGTAACTTATTGTGGGGTAAGAACATCAATTTCATTCAACAAACATGAAGTTTAGAACTTCACCCTCTTTTACTACACATCTTTAGAAAGATCACCATAATCCAATCCATTCATATCTAGTACACAGCCGGAGGCATCTGTAGTATACTGTATACTTGTATAGTAGACAGAATCTGGAAATAGCAACTGAAACTTTGCTCATAATAGCAATTATTAAATTACTGGTGATTTTTACACTTTTCCTGAGCCTGAAACGTTCTGAGGGGAGATTTCTGACAAGATGTAAAAGTACAAATATATTTAAGCAGCAAATTTGGATCTGCACACATCTATTGATCAGAATCCATGGAAGTTCAACAGAAAAATATTCCGTATAATTGGCTTTAGCAGCAGTGTCATTAAAGGAAAACTTCTGACTGGAGCTGCATTTCTCCAAGAAATTTGTATCTCCTCATTACTGATGGACTTGAATTCCAAAAAGAATCTGAATCAGTAATGTGATGCTGCTGTTTCCATTTCATTTTTTACATCTCCCTTTTTTCTTTTTCTTTTTTTTTTTTTGATTCTGCTGTCCTTATTGCAGTAAGCCTCATTCCTGAATATAAACCAAACACAAAACAAAACACATCGAAATATCTTTTTAAAAAGTGAGGCATTTCAAACCAGTACCTTTTTCTTTAGACACTTTTGATTTTCAAACCGGTAAAATATTTAGCTCCCTAAGGACGTGAAGAGAGCTACAGAGTTTAGATTTTTTCAGCATCTCAGAAGTAAACATTTCCATCTTTCATTTTCACCATGACATTTCACCCTGAATAAAATATAGTGTGGATCATTTGAATCCCTGGTTTCTTTTCTTTCTCTCTAGTCAGAGAGACAGGGAGGGAGGAAGGAGAGAAAAAACGAGAGGGAGGGAGAGGGAATGGGGTCCTAGCCCTGGGCAAACCTCTTGCTATTAGTCCTCATTAGTTATACCACATAATCAAGTTAGTTATTCCTCAGATTTCCTTTAAGATAAAAGGAATAATATAGTTAGCATTTATTGTTTTAGATCGACTTTCAGGGCAATCTTACCTACATTAGCTTCCTGCTGAGCTAAATCTCTGCAGGGACTCTAAGTAAAATTATCACTGACATTAGGAAGGAAAAACACTAACAACTTTGCTATGGCTACAGTAACACATTTCAAAAGGGAAGTACATCACCAGTGTTTACTCTGTAACAGACAGAAGGGAGACTGTCACTACCACACAACACTAGGACGTGTAACATTTTAGGTACCTAGAGCATTCCACAGCCCTCAATACTGCCATTTCTGCAGGTTACTCTGTGACGATCCTTTTGTGGCACATATCCTAGAACTCAGAGTTACAAAAGGCCCTATCCACAGAGCTTCACGTTGCCAAGCACCCAGGCAAAGAGACTGCTGTTTGCAAGATATTACATTAATTTCAAAAGAACAAAAGGTTCAAATCTGACTACTCCAAGAATAGCAACCACTAGGCAGCAGGGGATGGAGTAACCAGTTAGGGCAAAATGGCCTGCCAGTAAGAGGGAAACACTGCCACAGAGATATTACATCGCTCTGCAGCCAGTACTATACAAAACTTGAGCAGAAATTACGGAGATTTGCACGAAGAAGGTAAGCAAGGAGAAATGGGGAATGAAACAGGTGATGGGAAGGGAAAGTCTATTCTGAATCAAAACTATGCCACGCATCTTGGGTCTATGCACTTTAGGTTTATTTGCACACTCTTTTTAGAATGAGTGGGGGCTGGGGATTCAAAGCGGATGAAAGAGTTATTTATGAACAGACGGGACACCAGGATGGGGTGGTAAGAAAGCTATGGAAGAGTGTCTGGACTTGTGGATAAAGGAGGAAGCAGACATATGGGGAAATCTATATAGAAGAAACAGAGAGAGTGAAGAAGAGGCTAAAACAGGCAGATGGCTGGACTGTAAAGGAATAGCATTATGCGGGGTCTCCAAAGAAGGGGAGGTGGCCCTGGGGGGGGAGAGCTAAGGGGGGAAAGAGGGTCAGGAGGTGACTGCTTGGAAAGTTTTACAGAAGTTGCAAAAATTAGACATAGACAAAAATATTTTTAAATGTATTTAAAAGCCAGGAGGAAATTGAAGCAAAATGAAAAAGATGCCCACTCTAAAAAAAGAGAGAGAGAAACACAGTGTTCCAAATTAACAGCAAACATTTTTGACATAAGTGTGAAGAAATTATAAATAATAAGAGTTAAGATGTATGGAAGGGTCCTCTAGAGATATTCTCTGCCAGGTCCCCCAATACTCCCTGGTGACTTGCTCAAACTGCATGCTAGGGCTGAGTAGACAGGACCTGGCCACAGAACCTCTTCTACACATGTCTCCTAGCAAATTCATCATGCTGGAAAATAAGCATTTGCTGCCAGTCCTGAAGGCAAGGACTGTGCCTTACTAATCTTTATATTCCCAGTATTTTCCACTTTGACACAGAAAGGAATCAGTCAATAAGCAGAAAATGGAGGAAGAAAAACTAAAATTTTATAAGTCCCAACAAAAGTAGCGAAATGGAGTGAAGCTTTCAAAGTCTGGCTTTTATACATACAGATGAAAATGTAGATATATATATATATATATATATATATATATATATATATTCATCTAAAGCATGCACAAATATATTAGGATAATCGCTCTACTAACATGGTCACTACCACTTTATAGAGAACTACTATATCACTGCTAATATTCATCAACTCAACAACTGTGATCAATAATCAACAAATTAAGAAATGGTATCTGTGCTCTTCCATCTATCATGTGAATGATTCATGACTCCAATCCTCATTGGATAGCTTAGGATATCAATAAAGCCTAGAAAAATTATAAATTGTTCTTGGGTGTGTTCCACTTGCCAAGATTTATTATAGAATTCATCAATGTTTGAGAATAAAAAGCCTCCTGAGACAACTAATACAGACTTTGCTTAGTCTGATAAATATCAGGAATGACCAATCAATACTATAGTCAATATAATGCAGTTTATCTGTTTAGAAAAGAATTTTTTTAATTTCTACTCCCTGGTTAAAAATAAATTTTGTTTAGGCTACAAATGTACCAAACTTGTGTTTCATTGAATAGTTATGGTTTGCCACCAGTGAATGACTTCAAAGTTGGATTTACTCCCATTAATGAATTCAAACAAATAAGAAAATAACTAGGAAGAAAACACAAAAAAATGGGGTACTTTTCAGCCACCTAAGTTCTAAACACTTTAGGCCCACAGCATTATTTCAAAAGAGAATCACCCAACTTATCCTTTAAGATGTGAGTCTTCAATAAACAAGGTCATTCTAATAATAAGATGAATTATTAATAAGAAGATGAATTAAGGAATCTATAAAATAGCATCATCATCATCAAATGTGTCACATCTCAATCCCTAGTCCTGCACCTCAGTTACCATCTGCAAAGTCACACCAGCTTGTAAGAGGCTACTTAGGGTAACCTTTGGTGGCTCTTCCAAACTAATGCCTTCTAAATTAAAGAGAGGACACAGGAAGCTCTCTTCTCTTGGAGAACTAGTGGCCAAGGAAATCTGAAGAATCACCAAAGGAAGACAGAAAACCATAATGTGACCACCTTAATAAATACTGTTGGACCGAAGCATATGAAGATTTGTCCAATTCTGTCATTAATTCGGTATATTTAGAATATGAGCAATGGAAATATCCAAGCAAAGCCAGACCGCACACACTGCAAGAACCCTGGAGAAGAGGCAAAGTGCAGAGTAGGTGACATTCCTTTGAAGACTCTTCCAAGTCTAAGGTTCCATTTATATGCACTGAGTTCCACTCTGCAAAGGGAACCACCATCCCCCCACTCCTTGCAAGAGTCCATAAATGCCATGTCTACCTTTTATTCTTCACGAATAGTGTGAAAAGAACTCTGAATTCTAACGTAGGTTCCCCCTACACTAATCGGGGAGCATGTCACCAGTTATTCACCTCCCTATCTGCAAAACGGGAATGCAGTAGGTAAAGACAGAACTTGGAAAAACATGAGAAGTCACAAACACAATACTTAAAATTACTAAAGTATTGCCATTTGTGTCCCTTTTATGTCCCCACCCCACCCTTCTTACCAGGTGGTACAATGGAACAAAATGTGGTTACAGACAAAATGGGAGCGGGATTACATGTCTAAGTATCCTTAATATACTTCATGCTTAAAAACGAAACAAGAAACACCCATGATTAAAGTCTGCCAATCAACAACCCCAATAAAAGCTGCCTCCCAGGGACTGTACTGCTTCAGGGCATGCGACCCCCCATCATTATTAAACACAGGCACAGGTAAAACACTCTGGCTTCTATCAAAGGGCACATCAAAGAGCAAATATGTACCCTCACATGTTTAGAATTGCTATAAAACCTGAAAATGCGAGATCAATGCAACAGACGATGGGGTCCCATAAAGCCCAGAGGAAAGCAGGCAGGGCAGGGTCCACCTGCTTAACACTCATCTGGGAGGGTGTGTTCTCTGGGCACACAGCTGGACCCCATTAGGGCCTCCTCAGCTGCCCAGGTCACTTAGCAGCCTCAGCCCCCAAAAGCAGCCAAGTCTGAGCTGGAAATTCATGAGAAAGTAGCCCCAAAGATAAGTTTCCCAGACCTTCTCCCACTGTTATTTTTCACAAGGAAACATTTAGCAAAAAAGTAACTATAATTTCCATGTAATCATGTCTAGACACTCCAACACAAAAGCAGTGTGGCCTCATTTTTTTTTAAATGACCATTAATAAAATTCCTTGGGTACTGACATTTTCTGATAGCCCCAATGAGGCATAAGATCGCACTTTTCATCATTAGGTTTCTGTTCTCCCTCCATGTTCCTCCACTTCTTAATGTCTGGTCTCTCTTTCCTTTGTTCTTCCTTTTAACAAAATTTACGCCAGGCACTGAGGATACTGTGATGCTTAAAACCAGGTTCTGATCAAACTTGCACAGGAGGTACAAGAGAAATGAAACACAGGTCCGGAACAGAATTATGTGACATAAAGAAAAATACACATGTGAAGGCACTGCTAGGTGCTCACTAGGGAGGGGACACAGAACTAAGGAAATGGTGGTGTTATCTACAGAAGGGATGGTAGGCACAGCGACACACTGACACCCCAACAGACAGCAGGGTGGTCTCTGCTGGTGCCATTAAATTGAGACTTAACATTCCGTTATGGTCAGTTGCTCCCCACCCTCCTCTCCATTCCCGAAAAGTGAAAACTTGGTATTCTGAATATCAAAAACGTGCACCCAGTTTTCTTCCCTGCTTGACAGAGTAAGACCCAGCAGAGTAAGGGCTAGACTTAAACTTAGGAACTCTTTATTTCCTTCTCAGCATTCCTACCCTTGAGCCAATCTGGATTCTTCCCAAATGAAATTTAAATTTCAGTTTAAAAACTCCCCTTTCAGGGCTGTGAAATCTATCCTGTCTATAGTTTGTTTTAATATCCTGTTGCTTTATATTCCAATAGGTTCCTATGGGGATGCAAACATAACGACATGGTGGTGTCACTGAATGAAAAAGAAAAACTAACAGAGAGTCCCCAGATCTCATGTAGCTCACTCTTCCTTTCTCACAATAAATGTGCACAAGGAATTCTTATCTTCACTGTACAGATGAAAGAAGTGAGGTTCTGGCTCCATTCCTTGCCCTTGAAAAGAGGGTTATGGTCTACATCGAGGCTACAAATGACACTAGAAGCAAAACTGTGTTCCTACTGATCAGCTAAGGAGAGTCTGCAAAGAAGTCATTCTGGACTGGTGCTTTTTTCAACTTCATGGTGATCTCTACTGGTGCCATTTAAATTAGGACTTAACGTCCTCTTATGTGCATCCTTAGCATACTAAGATACAAGATTCTGCCATAAATTGTCAAACTGGGAAAATCTTAACAGTTGATGATGAATTAAAAAATTCTGCACTAAAGTGGGTTGTGGGGTGTAGATATCATTTTTATTTTAGTGAAGTAAAATCACCCCCCCAAAAAAGGAAGAAAAATACATAAGCATACATTTTTAAGCTGCCGCATTTGAATCAATGTAGTCAAAATTCTTTTCCTGCTTCTTATATGGAAGAAAACTACACTACCAAGCCTCAAAACTCAGTTTTTTTTATTCTTTTCAGAGTCTGACAACCCTACTAGATCAATTGAGAAAGTGGGCAATAAAATATTTTTTTTCTGGAAGGCAAATTCTAAAATGGAGAGCAAAATCATCTCCTTTTGCCAAAGGCACACACTAATTGAAGCAGAAATAAAACATGGAATAGAAAAGAGATAAGTTATGCCTTGGTCCAATTAGTAGGTAGAGAGTTAAACAAATTATCAGTTCAAGGCATTCAGCATTAAAAATCAGAAGTAAAATGGCTGTAAAGCAGCGTGCACCTGGTCTTGATAGTAGAATCCATAGCAATTTCAAGAAAGTAATATTGTACATCTGGAAGCGGTCCAATGACAAATGAGAACAAACCAATAAATCCATAAAAGGATCGTAGTAGAGCTTTTATTTTAAAAAATGTGTTTCCACTTTCTTAATCTAAGCTATATTTTACATAAAACTGTACTTCATACTTTTTAGCAGACTAATCTGGCCCTAATATAAAATAATTAAAGTTGCATTATTTCTCACTATGCACATTTCAAATAGTCCCTAGACTTCAAAGTTATAGAGCCCTCATTAGCAAATAAAAAGAAACAATATCCATAGTAATATTTGGCTAGTTTTTCATACCATGATCTTCAAGGATCTCAGAGAACATCTAAACTACTAATAAGTCAGTTTTTCCCTACTGTGAAGTACTAGGGAAAAAATATTACTCTTGAAATTTCTAGCAACTCAATTCTCTACTATTCAAATATATTTTCATATTTAACAACAGTGGAGTGGGGGAGAAGAGTGAGCTCTTAAATCTCTTTCAGTTTCTAGGAAAAAAACCCATAGCTCCATACGAACAAATCGATAAAAGACCAGAATTATAGATAATATAATTACAGTAATGTAGTGCCACCCTAAACACAGAGTCTTAAGAACTAGTGACGTTGAAAAGCATAATTGTAACCAACACAAAGAATGATTCAGAAATAAGTATCAGAAAATACAAAATTTATGGTTATTAGAATGCTTCCCCAACATAGAAGACAATGCCATACTGAAACCTTGCTATCAGAGCTACCATGAGGCAGATTTCCTAAGACTTAGGATATAAACAATAAATAAAGAAATTAAATAATATTTTAATACTTCTGGGGAATCTCCCTTATGAATTTTGTTATTCTCCCTTCTAATTTGTGGCATCCATCATACTTTGAAAGTGCTTCCAGTTTCTGCCTGGAAAGTCTTTAAAAAATGCAGGCTATTATGGTACCAATATTTGCAAAAAAATTGAAAATGAGTGTTCTGGCATTCTCGCCACAATACCTTCCTTTCAACAGTTTCCTTCCCCTTTCACCCCGCCTTCTGATTTATGCGCTGCTGATAATTCTAGGTTCTCATTCCCATAAAAATAGAACAGTGTTATGTATACCTATGTGTGTTAAAGAGTGGGGCTTTGTGTCAGCCACAGTGGTCAAAGATCTTAAAAATTCAAACAAGTTTCCATAACTCCGAAGCTGTGGAAGGGCCAGTGGGCATTTTGTCATTCACACGACAGGCCACTGAGATGTAGGCTCCTCCAAGAGAAGCACCCGCACTTCTGCTCCTAGGCTGCTGTGAGACACAAGCAGCCAAGCATGAACAACAGATTTCTTCCCCCGAGCTGGGAATTGAACCCAGGGCTCTGCGCATGCTAGGCAAGAGCTCTATGGAGCTGTAGCCCCAGCCAGAGCAATAGGTTTGTAATACGCAAAAATGTACTTCTCCTACACACCTGGTGAGTTCACCCACCCAGATAAGAAGGCTCTCCTAGTCGTTGGTCCTCATTTTCAAGTCTAGACTTGGAATGCATACATGTGTCTTTAGTTCAAATCAGGAGGAAGAAAAGGACAAAGGTGTTAGAAGTGATTTTGTTGCCACTAGTCATTTGATTTGCATTACTGGTAAAGGAGTATGCTATCATTTGCCTCTCTTTTGCCTCACAGATGTCTACAATAAAATCAACGTGAAATGCATTCTTGAGGGTTTTTCAGCTCTGCCACAGTAAAAACTGAATGTGGCTCTACAGTATGATCCGCCAGTCCCCCTAAAAGACAAACTAAGTAAGTCTTGATCATGCTCCTAGACTTTCTCAGTGGTTAGGAAAAGTTTTCCTTTTCGATAGGACTATGATCCTTTCAAGGCCCTCTTTTTAAACAGACTAATATTTATCTTCACTGTTTGAATATATTTAAAAACGTGTTCCAACAAAGAAGTCTGAATATAACACCACAGTTGGGGCCTGAGCCAGAAGGCTATACAGTAGGAAAGTTTTTGAAGGATTTCTCCAGTCTCTGGAAGGGACTCACAGTTAGGATGACAAACTATCCACACGTGCCCAGTTCTGAGAGGTTTCCAAGCATGCAGGCCTGTCAGTGTTGGCCATCCTACTGGTAGACCAATGCCCTAACCCAAATACCAAATTCAAGGGGAAGCAATAGAACAATTATAGCAATGGTAGGCATATCTTCATCCCACAAGCAATCCATCAGTAAACAGCAGCCGCAGAGATGGACCACAAATCTGTTTTCCAGAACTCCTCTAGATGGTTACGTTTCCAAGGAGAAGCGTTCATAGAATAAAATGAAAGAATGAGGGTTCAATATTTCTGATAGAAACCCTTCAGTATCACATGGTATTACAATCAGGAAAAGAAAGTAAATATCCACATAATAATTGAACTCAGATATGAGAAAGGATTTCTACTTTCAGCAATATGATGATCCAAGATAATATACTCTTCCAAATACATACACACACACACACACACACACACACGTAAACATATACCCAGATATACGCAAATATTCTGGATAGCGTACAATAATAGAGGAAAGTTAAATACATTTCCAAACTCAAAAGAAATTAAATTCCAAGATAATATACTCCTCCAAACACACACACACACACACACACACACACTCACTCACACACACACATATACACATATATACATAAATTCACATATACACACAAATATCCCAGATGAAGTAATGAGAAAAAAATGTTACATAAATTTCCAAACTCAAAAGAAATTAAATTCCCAGAGAGAATTCCCAGAGGAGAAAACACAAAGTAGAAATATTAGCAGATCTGTGGGCTGTAGGGGACAGAGGCTGGCGTTTTAATGCCCACCAAGAGACAGGTCCTAAAATCCCTAAACGAAGTCAGAGGTTTGGGAAGGCTACTGCCTCCATGTCACTGAATCAGGGAAAAAGGCAAGAAACACATTCTCATGAGGGCTTTGGTGGGCAGAGAAAAAGTCGCCTATGAGTAATCCAACCTCTGAACCTTTTCCATATGCACTTGCAGAATCTAAAATTATAGTATTTACATAGTTTGGGAAGCCCAAGCCATAAAATTAATGTAAAATCTAATGCCAGACCAATAAAATTCCCAGGAAGCTGGCAGAAACAAACACAAAACCACTTTGTAGAACTGTCCCATAACCCAGAGCACATGGGACTTCCACAGAAAACAAACATCCCAGATGAAGATGAGCTCACTATCAAAAATTAGAAACACACAGCCAGAGATCCACCGCAGACTGACTCGTCAGCAGAAACACAAAGGAGAATTAGCACCCAAGATCTTAACAAATAGAATAATTTGAAAGAGACGGAAAGGATGACTATATTTAAAATGTTAGCAGAGACAAAAGAACGGAAATCGCAATGAACAGACATGTTTAAAATAGAACCAAGTACAACACTGATAGATTAAAAATATAGCTTTTAAAATCAGAAACATAAGAGTTTGGGCTAAACAACAGATTCAACACAATGAAAGCTGATTTAAATGAGAAATAGATCAGAAACTAATTATGCAGCAATCACTCATGGAGTAAGTATCCATCATGCATCTGTTCCGAGTCACACCAGCCGCTGGTCTGTCCTACTAAACAAAACAGAAAGAAGACTGATCCTCATAGAGCTTATGTTCTAGTGAACAAAACAGAGAAGCTAAAAAAGAAAGAAAGAAAGAAAGAAAACAAAAAAAATAGATACGAAGAGACACAACACAGAATGAAAAGCTTCAAAAACCTTTAACCAGAATTTCAAAGGGAAAATACAGAGACATTAAGAAAGAGGCAACATAGAAAAATTTTAAGATATAAAGTCAGCACACAGGGGAAAAAAAAACAGGATAAATTTTAAAAACCAACAGAGAGAAAACAAGATAGAAAATAATTTCATTGACTATTTTGTCTAATGACTATTTTAAGTAAACAGATACTCAATGTCTACCCAATACAATGTAGGTTAACACATGAACTTAATGACATCTACTTTGCTCACAAACATCTTTACTTATTTGCAGGTTTTCACTGAGATAAACGTAACTGAACTTTTTTGACATTTTATATAATCCAATAACATTGCCCAAGTTTGCCAAATCAAGAATTAAAACATAATTCCTAAAGACTTATAAAACTTGTGATTATTAAATATTTGTCGCAAGTTAATTTTCTGCATATATTGTTTTTCTCATAGGCAAGCAGCACTGTACAGGCAACAAATATGTCCCTATTCCACAAGCATTAAAACTGAAACTTGGAAAAATCTCACAATGGACACACATTAAAGGAAGGAAAATTTCTCTTTCAAAAATGTCTACTTTACAGAACTTGAGGACGCAGGTTCAAACTGCAGCACCACATACACAACAAAGTGTCTGAGCAACAAAAGTCACATGAAAATCTATATTAAAAAATATTGATTCTCTCTTTCTCTCACTGTCCCTCTCAAAAAATTAAAAAAAAAAAAGTCTACTTTATCAACAAACCAATGTTTCTGATGTCTCGGGATTTCTTTTCCACATGATTTCATTCATCCTTTCCACTTTAAAATTCAAACAGAGGGCTGGGCTCAGTGGTTAATGGCACTTGCCTGGCATGCGTGAGGACCCAGGTTCAAACCCCAGCACCACATACACAACGAAATGTCAGAGCAACGAAAGCCACATGAAAAACTAATTATAACTGATTTTCTCTCTCTCTCTCACTGTCCTCTCTCTTTAAAAATATAAAATACCTTTTAAAAAAATCCAGACTATTCTTTCGAAAGACTAAACATGTCCTATATTGATTTTATTCATCTGATTTCATTTAACAGAAAAAATAACATACACCAAAATGAAGAATAAAATTTAAGAATCAGAACTTCCACCCATGGCTGCTGCAACTGTGTGTTTCTGTAAATGTTCACAAGAAATGTCTCCTGAACTTAGCGAGTCCTGTGATGCGCTGCTATTTGAAGACCACTGAATTAGAAAATACTGCCCTGCGAATAATAACGATAATGCACAAATCCCCTCCTTGCCTTCCATGACCATAGAGAAGTTCCTATTAAATCTCTTTTCTCAGTTTCATTATACACATGATTATCTTTATCATCACTTCACCTTTATTTGGCATTTCACATTGCAAACTGCATTTTTAATGTAGTGATCACAATTTTAGAAGGACTCCTTTTTTTACACTATTTACGTTATCCTATTTCAATTATTTTGAGCAAAATCATTATAAACTAGGAAACCATGATCTTTATGATGTAGCAGCCACAAAACATCTAAAAGTACAGATAACCTTTAAGCAGACTTTATAGAAGAATATCTTAGTCTGTATCCTAATAGGAAAAACAATTTAATAAAATAATTTTAATGAGTCCACATTAGATTTTGGCCTTTTATTAAATCTGTACTTTAAATTGTTATCACACATAATCTAAGTATATTGCTCAGACACAAATAAACTACAAAAGTCCATTTTCCAAGGTAAGCAGTTACATAATTTACAACAACATTCAGTTTAAAAAGATCAAGAAGAACAATCTTTTCCACTAGCACCTTTGCTACTAAACTAACGGTATTCTTGTTCACAAAACAAAGCAATTGTGAAGCTTCATCTGCTTACAGGATCAAAACATGTTCATCCCTGATTATGGGGCTCCACTCAGCTCTTCTGTACTTATTATTCTCTTCAGCTGATTCAATACACCAAAGGAAGAGGAAAATATGATATTATTTAACACAGAAAAACCATTAGCAAGCATGCTCAGACTTTACACCTGGGCTTGACTAAGAAAGACCAGCACCACTGTTAATCTGGATTTATATGGACGGACCAGTGTCACCTTTGAAACAACTCAACATAATTGAATGAACATGCTGATTGTTAAGACAAGATTCTGTAAGATTTTATGTCTGAGGATGAAGGATTAGTAAGTGCAATAACTGTGCACATCTGTAAATGTGAACGTGTGAGAATCAGGCCTATCAATGTGAACACAGGAATATGTTCTACAGTATTCCTTATTCCAACAGAGATCTAGGAATGAAACCCCTGGAGTTGTGCCAATGACAGCCAAGAGTTTCTTTGTTCTTGTGTGTTTCCATGAGTATAGTTTCCACAAACACCATCAAGTGAATGCTGAATATGCATAGCATCATACATCCACGTGGACTTTTTTTTTTTAAAGAGAGGACAGTGAGTGAGAGAGAGAGAGAGAGAATCAATTTTTATTGAGTTTTTCACATGGCCTTCGTTGCTCAGATACTTAGTTGTGTACGTGGGTGCTGGGGTTTGAACCCGTGTACTTGTGCATGCCAGGCAAGCGCTGTAACCGCCAAGCCACCGCTCCAGTGGACTCTTAAGAGTTAATTTGACTGTTACTATAAACACGTACCTTCTTCATAGTGAAGGGGAGTGCAGAATTAAGGAAAAGAATCTACAAACTTACATCCAAACTGCACTGAAAAAGGTATGTAAATAAGTGTGATAGTTAACCAAAAAGACATGCTTCTTATTTACCACACAGATTTAAAAAACCATCAAATGTTATCCAGTAATAATATTTTCCTATAAGGACAACATTGTATATACGTATATGTAGGTATATATTTCCTCTGACTTAATTTTCCTACCATTTCCTCTTCAGATATACTGCAACGATCAACACACATACGCATGCGAACATGCCTCTGTCACATGAGCACTCCTGATGGCCACTCTAGTTATGTACATTTCACTACATTTATGAGGCAAATTCAACAGAAAACCCACAAAAAGATTTAGCAGCTCTATCACCACTGATGGAACTCATGATACATTTAGCACCAATTTAATCCATAAAATACATTTAGAGAAGCTAAGCAGGGATCATTTTGAGCTTACAGCCACAATTAAAAACTTCATTATTGTTAAAGATAACCTAAACGTGCTGGTCAGTGGGGAACAGGCCTTTGTTCAGGTGGTACAACTTTTTGCCTCCAAGAGTACTGAGCAAAGAGGTTTGCGGGTTTTCTCCTTCTAAGCTTCTGTACAGGGAGAACCTTTCATGTTCTGTGTTGAATTGGGAACCTGACTGCTCCCATTTCACAGAGGCTCAGCGGATCTGACACACCCATTCTACATTAAAGGGATGAAGTGGGCATCTCTGTGACCATGGAGACAGTTACAGTTCTGTTACAACAGCGTCCAGCTGTTCCGTTTGAAATCTAGATTCTACTTAGCAGCCTCAAGATAACTTGAGGCAAGTTATCTGAATTCTCTGGGCCTCAGTTTCCTTGGGTGCAAAATGGAGACAATGTTATCCACAGGGCTGGGAAGGAGTAAACGAGATTAAATGAGATCATGCACTGCTTTGGTTAAGGTCTAGTACAAGGCAAATGCTCAATAAAGATACAGTTTTTCCTTATCTTTCCTAACAACAAAAAAAAAATCTCCTTTGACAATATACCAGGAAAGGAAAACGCTCTCCTTTTCCATAAGAAAGCAGCAGAAATCAGCCACAGTCTGCATTCATCAAACTTGTCAAGCTGTTCACCGTCCATTATTCTTTTTTATTATATTTAAGGCACTTAAAATAATCTCCCAGTGATTTATTCTCCTTTTAACTAGATGCAGTAATTAGAATATCTTTTATGATACGGCAGAGTTTTCATTTCAGTCAAGGTGTGACTGTTTTAGAAAGCCACCGTTCACTGAAGATATTACAACCCAGAAACTATCTGCTTTTATTCTCATCTTGAATAGAAGCACAAACACAGAATGAAGAGGATACATGGCGTATTTCTATAGCTGAAAGACGAAAACGCTCAAGCATGCACGAGCCAATAATTCCCAAAATACCTTTCATGAACTGAAAAACAGATATGTATGTTGCCATGGCATTCGGCAAAATTAATACATTTGAAATTTGGATTATGTATGAAAGAAATGTCTGGTACATTTTTTTTCTTTCCTATCATGCTGGCATATAACCATTTTCTTAAAAATCACTCAATCTATATTCCCCAGAAGAAAAAATAAAGGACAGCAAAAAGTTCAGCAGATATTCAGGTTCCCAAGTAAATGCAGAGATGATGTATGGTGTCACTTGATGAGAGGAGGCTGGCTCTGCAACAGTTCTGTTGGAGCAGCTCAGTGCTGACGACACGTGTGTCAAGATTCCAGCCCCAGCTCTGTCGTTAGCGAGCTGGGTGAACCTTGAGTAAGTAATTTAATTTCTCAGAGATTCAATTTCCTCAATTGTGAAATGATAACTTCAGCGAGAATATTTGTTATGTACTTCCTGTGTGTGGGAACTGTTTTAAGTGCTCCGTGCACGCGTAACTCCCTCATTTAATGCTCACAACATACTAGGGAGCTGAGCATTACTATTACCATCCCAATTTCAAACAAAGTCAAAGAAGTCACAGAGAGGTGAAATAACCCACCACAGAGTTGGGCTCCCCTGATCCTAAGGATTCTACTAACCCGTCCTCCTCCTGGCTGCATAGATGAGATCATTTCTGAAAATCCCTTCCAAGGAGTAAACATTCCAACATTACATGGCTTTCTCCGTGAGGAATCTGTTTTCATTCTTACTTCTGTAAAAAACCTGTTTACCTTGCTGGCCTCACTAAATGTCTCAAGGTCATATACTACCATCCATTTTTATGCATACCTTTTACAAATGAAGATGAAGTTCTGCATGAGCTTTGTAAGCTGACTTGATGGTTTGTAAGTAAATTCCTAAAGGTAATATAGATGATTTCTTATGAGATGTAAGTTAATCACTTTTGCCATAGGATGCACTCTAGGGAAACCAATATAACATACCTATTAGTCAATTCAAAAGACAGGCATATATCAAGCAAGAAAATGACCAGACCTGCACTCAGAGAGCTGATGCAGTTTCTTTGATAAAATTTGAACTTAAGAATATGTCTCGAGCACTTTCATGACAAGTAAAAAAAAAATACCTTCCTGAAGGTATGCATCAGGCACAGCCAGGGATTAAATACAGGGGCATGCGCGACACTTTGTTGGAGGCAGCACAATCGTGATTGCAAGCGGAGGCGATCTGTCCATGTTACATCCTGGTTCTGCCAAATAGAAGACTTGGAAAAGTGACTTCTGTAATGTGTGCCTCGGTTTCCTCAGCTGAAGTACAGGCATCCGCTAGGTCACAAAGCAGCTGCAAACACCAGGAGTCTCTGCATGGAAGATGCCTGGAACCAAACTTGACCCGCAGTGCCAACTGGTGAGAACTATTACCAATACCATGTGTGTGTACATCTAGTTCTCCATGCTTGAGCACTTACTCACTTGTGATCCTTTATGACAAGAGTTTTGTCTTCTGGTCAAGTGACAGTGTCAAGGAAATGAACCTCCGCTCTAAAATTCAGCCCTAAGTTGTCCCGTTCACTTTTTTATTCACCCATTCAATGAATAATAACTTTTATGTGCCAGACAAGATGCCAGGAACCAGGAATACAGCAAAGCACAAGAGAGACATGGTCCCTGTCCCTAAGGAACCTATGTAATAGCAAGCAAGACACAACTTAAAAAAAAAAAGAAAAAAACAGAAAAAATTCACTCACAGGCTTTTATCTGCCTTTCCATAAGTTAGAGTTCACTGCTTACTAGATTTCTGTTGGCTTTAAAAATATAACGTGACCTCTCCTATACAAAGACACAGAACACTTGAAAATACAGATGTAGAAACATAGTAACAACAGCTAAAAAGTTTAAAAGCAAAAAAAAAAAAGAATTATAATGAGCAGTTCCAACAGACAATATTATTTTCACTCTATCTACAAAATAAATGATAAATCACTGTTTCCGAAAGTATCTTCACTGTTAAGTTCTAATCACAACAAGCAGCTGTAGGGTTAGTGTGGTGGGTTCCGTTTGTTTCTCTTGGTTTTCCAGCAACCGGAGAGGACTGGAGAAGTTATAAGAAGTATAAAAAGTTTAACTTTTGAGAATACACAAATAATTCTCCCAAAATTAACCAGATGCACAGTGTGTTCCTATGATCAAGTATCAGCCACCAAAAGTAGGTGAGAAAAATAATAAATTTTCAGTTTTGAAGGCTGTAATAATATCACCATTATAATTCATCCCAATATATCAACACAGGCTTTACATTAACAGCCTCACTTTCAAAAATAGACATAGCACCACCATAACATTTCATACTTTTCAGTGTTTGGAAAGAATGTCAGGGAAAGCTCCCAGCACGTGCCTCCATCAATCAGACTAAGTGAAGGGAGGGAAATGCAGCAAATAAAATAAGAAAACCAGGATCCTGCCTTGCATGGGCTAAGGGAGGTTGCATCCTAGCTCCTAAGCAGAAGCAACCTCCAAAGTTTCCTGCCAATGCCAGACAGATTCCAAGAGCTGTTGAGCCAGCAGTGTTTAAAACAGACAGGACTCTCCCACAAATCCATTTTTACTGCTTTAAAACTGCAAACACCTGATTAACTGAAGCAAAGGAGATTTCCCCTCCCCTCAAAAGATGCTCTTCAATGTAATTTCACTATCCCTATTCAATATTATCACTGTGTCTCTTTAAAATATCATGGAACAAAATAATATTCTATGACAGGATTACTAAAAGGCTGTGGCTCAATGCATTTTGATATTATACTGTAAATTATTCTGTGAATACAATTTCTGTCAAAATGACATCCATGCTTATATTTACAATAAAACATTCTGATGGGCTAGACTGAGCTGGTCACTTACTTGACAAAATGTATAAAGCTGACATCCTGGAAACCACGCCAATATTCAGCAACACAGCGAGCCATCTGCAACTACCATTCCTAACTACTTAGAGCCCACAGTGAGAATGGGAAGGGCAGAAAAGCTCCTTCAGAAGGTATAAATAAACAAACAGGTGAACAAAGCACTGTCCACACTTAAATTTCCTAAGTCATTTTGAGTTGTGAGAAAACTCTGGGCCAGGGGAAATCCGCTCAGCCCAAAGAAGCTGACGGACAAGGCGATAAAATCCTCACTCTGGGACCTGCCATTGGTCCCAGACCTCTTTAGAAACCAAACTGCCATTTGTACAGTGATTCAGTGATACACAAAAGCAAAGGTGAAGGAATAAAATAACAGCTCTGCTTTAGCAGGCCAGATCTGACATTCCCATCAAATGCCACTGCCCTCATATTCTTTGCCATGCAACCAAGGAGCTGAAAGAGGTTTTGTGACCTCGTGAGCCCTACTCTACCCATTTCAAGAACTGAGCAGGCTTCTCTGTTCTGTGAACCCCCTACTCTGCTCAGTACATGGACAAGTCTGAGTGATGCCTAAAAATGTGACTATGTAAAATTTAGGTTAAGATCTGAGTCCCAATTTCTTGAAATAGAAAAATGTGTGAAATGATTTGCTGGGCGCACTGTACTTAGTTAATTTTAATGATTAACATGTGAACTGACTGTTTTGTTTTCTTACAATTCTGCAAGGGACCCCATGGAGGACTCACACTCCATCTAGGTGGTAATCTTCATGAATTTACTTTGCTGTGGCCAGCAAAGTAAATGATTTGCAAAATGATTAGATTCTGTAGCCATGTAAATCTTGCCAAGAATGGAGTCAGAATCATTTATCCTTTCCGGTTCCTGGTGACATGGTAGCATATGCTGAATCAATTTTGACCCCAAATGCTTACTTTGACCCTGACTCTGATTCCTCCCCCTTATCTCAAGGGTATCTTTTTTACTCAATCAAAAGCTTCTAAACAACAATTGTGAAAGTTCCTTCTGCCCTTTATAATAAATTATTAGCTTACTCCCGGTCCAGATGACTCTCAAAAACCAAGTGCTACAATCAGGCAATGATCAAGTCCAAGAAGCCATGCACTTTCCTAGTACGGTCAATACAGGAAGTGTGGCTACACCTCCAGGATGCCATAAGTAACTACTATTTATGGGGGGGGGGGGCACTGATGTCAGTATTTTAACTTGCACCACTGGTGGGAATCTACACATTCTTCAAGTGAGGAATCTAGAGCATTCTAGAAATCTTTATGTTCTTTTAGACACACATCAGGAGATCTACTCTTCGCCAATCCATATTTCTAAAAGTGCATAAAATGAACCAGATTTAAATGCTCCAAGAGAAAAACCACTGCAATGATCATTGCAATGGTGCTTCAACACAGTAGCACACAAATTGGTAGCTATTTATCTAAAGTCAATATTTACAGCCTTCTTCCGGGCTCCTAAAGACACTGCATGGGCTCCCCAGCCAGCTCAGCACCGCCCTTCAGCTCCTGACCTCTCATTTCATGTCTAGCAATTCTTTCCTCCACTCTCTCCTTGCCATTTAGGATCACGTGACCCACTGGAGGTGGGTGACCAAGCAGCAGTTAATTCAGTGGCAAAAATATTTCATTTACAGCCTCCTCTTTGGTAAAATTATACAGGCCAGGAATTTGGTCTTGTGTGTGTGTATGTGTGCATGTATGTGTGTGTGCTAAAGCACCATGTACACTGACTGTTATATAAATAATGAAAATTAAATTACAGGATTTTAGGGACACATTCCAAGCAATCCATTTTACTGCCAACTACACTGGGCGCATGACCAGCTGTGGAGAAAAGAATGTCCCCCTCCTCTTAAATCTTTATGTATCCCTTTTCATTGATTCTGATAAAAAATGGATTGAATTGGGTATCTGGTATGTCCACTGTTCTAAAATATTTGCATCAAAATCATTATACTTACCCCTCAAAAACTCTTGGTTTAATGTTTAGGACTGCACAGTTTTCAATGAAATGTCCATTTTCTCCTGTCTCCAATGTGACCAAAATGTCAACGCCACAAGCCCTTGACATGTATGTGTGCTACACTTTCAAACACCTTGGAAAAAACTGCCACCCTCCACCATGGGCTTATACAACCAGGCACAGCTAAAAGTTTTAGAGCTCTCCATGTGCAAAACTGCAGCCAGTGAATGGCAGAGCCAAGCCTCAACTTTTATAGCCCAACTCTACACCGCTCCTCTCCTCATTTCTCCACCAACCCATCCAGAGCCTAACTCCTGTCTCCATTTCCACGAGAAACTCGAGCGTTCCCGCCAGCTCCGGCTGCTCTGAACCTCGGAGGGGCATCTTGTCTCTCCTACACGCACTTGCCAGGACACTCCATTTATTTAAAATGCACCTCTGAATCATGTCATCATTCTCAAAAGCCACAGGAAAAATAACATATGGGAAGTCAGAATTCAAAGAAAGAGCACAAGGGAAAACAAAATGAAACAAAAACTTCTGGTTTCTTCTTTTTCCTGGTAAAACAGAAAAAAAAAAAAAAAAAAGAACAAAACTGCATTTGCTCTGCGGAATTAAGACCTAGAGCATCAGACTAACATTATATGGCAATCACAATTTTTGGTCAACTCTCGGGATGTCCTTGGTGCCACACAAGTACCTAAAATGCAAAGGTGATTATTTTACTTCAACAATCATTCGCTGATGGTTCTCTGAGTGCAAAGCAATCCTGTACTTAGCTTTCTCAAATACCTGATCCCACCCTGTCTGGTGTCTCATTTACACCTCCGCCTCCAGCCACCCTGTAAGCTTCAGGAGGTCTGAGCTATTTGGTGTCTGTCTTTTCATTCCTTACAGAAACCAACAGAGTGCTTCTTCACTCTGAAGTCAACATTCAGAAATGGTGCTTAAAACTGAACTAGATTGAGTTTGTTATAGTTCACATCACTTGTAAATAAAATTAAGATTTCAAGTATTATTACAAATTGTTTTGGTTTAATCCTAATATTTATGACAGAGAAAAAGCCTTTTATACCTATGTTAGAAAATCAGCTACTATACTTTTTTGTCAGCCCCAAGAGTAACTTACTTAAAAACACAGTAGCTAGTGCTTGTGACCAGCTTTTCAAACTCAAAAGAAGCATTTCGTTGAGTAATTTCATTCATGTTAACAACATCATACAAAGCACTGAGGTTTTGGAGGTTTTTTCTTTTTCTTTTTTTTCAATCTCCAAGAAAAGTCTGCAGGGGACCAACCTGAAAATGATGCAAAAATGAAATAACCATAACAGAAACACTATTTTTATGCATCCCTTAATGGGCAAAATGTCCCCGACGGGATGGCTGCGGTTCCACTGGCGTGTTCCACTGCTGTCACCCACAGCTGCAGTACCCCCAATCCTCAGTGGCAGCCTCCCCATTAAAGCTCGTTTCACCCATTGTTACTCATAATGTGATCTAAAGGATCATTTCCAGGATCTCATAGAAAGTTTAAATGTTGTTTGATGAGAGTCATTAGATATTTAAATCAGAAATGAATGGCACAGCAAGAGAAGCAATCACAGAGCCCCAACTTGCAGGGCAGTGGCTCTACGCAGGCTGCTCACAGCAGCGCTCAATCATACAAAGCACGCAAACCACAGAGGGAGGGAGAATCATAGGTGTGGAATCCTGTTCCAAGTACACATGTCCACTGCTTGGAGCTCCACAAAAGCTTGTCCCTTGAAAAGACATGGCTTGGTCCTACGAGAGTGACTCACAGACGACAGCAAAACTCTGCACTTGCCTTCAACAAAAGCTCAGAAAATTAAAAAAAAAAAAAATCACATATGGCTGTCACTTTATGTCCTCTTCTGGTGGCTTTGTTTGCTAGACTTCATTCAGGTAACGAAGTTTACTTCCAATAAGCCCTGCAGATGAATACTCTCAGGACATTTAATAGGAGGAATGACAAGGCTACACAAAATGAGTGACAGCTGTGACTTCCAGGTACACACATCAATGTCTTCAATGAGCATGGCCCACCGTGTTCTCCCTTCAGGTACACGGAAGCCGTGCCCTGGAATGCACTGCAGGGACGCAGGACACACAGCAAATATCACATATCTTCTTCTTTTTTTTTTTTTTTTAAAGAAAGAGGGGACAGTGAGAGAGAGACAGAGAGAATCAATTTTTTTATTTAGTTTTTCACATGGCTTTCACTGCTCTGAGACTTCATTGTCATGCACTTGCTCACACCAGGCAAGCGCCGTAACCGTAAACCGCTGAGCCACCGCTCCAGCCCCCACATATCTTCTTTAACTTCAACCTGATGGGTATTTTTTTGTACCAGCATGCAAATAAATTTAAGCTTTGGGTGGCAACTTTCAGCCAAGTCCCAAGCTCCTGTATTGATGTATTTACTTTCTTTCTAGTTTGGTTGGAAATTTTGCAAAGTTCTATAGTGTGTTGTGTGCAGAGTGGATTCACAAATATCAAGTATGGCATATCATGACATCCATGGTGCAGTGAAGCTAGTGGCTGCCCTAAGCACATCTGGGCTACCAAAGACTTGAACACTGTATAAGGATAAAAGTCCAAAAGTAAACCTCACAGAACTTTAGGATGTTAGAACCCTGGACAATATCAAGTCTCATATAATAGAATCCAATATTTAAATGACATTAAGAGAAAGAGAGCCAGGCTCAGCGGTACCTATTATCTCAGTGACTCGGGAGGCTGAGGCAAGAGGTTCGCAGGTTCAGAGCCAGCCTCAGCAACTTAGTGAGACCCTGTTTCAAAATAAAATAGAAAGGCCTGGGGATGTGGCTTAGTGGTAAAACACCTCTGGGTTCAATCTCCAGTACCAAAAATAAATAAATAAATAAAAACAAAAAGAGAAACATGACAGGCTGAAGATAAATAAATAAATAAGCATCCTTTCTGATCCCCAAGCAGATTAAAGTTTGTACTCATTAAACAAACTTCTGAAAATACATTTTAAAATTACGATTACTTGGAAAATAATTATAAAATTATTTAATAGAAAAGAAACATAAAAGTGGCTTAAGAAGTCTTTTATAAAGATTAATATAATGGAGCCAGGCACAGTGACACACAGCTGAAATCCCAGCAACTACAGAGGCTGAGGCAAGAGGACTGCCAGTTTGAAGCCAGCCTCAGGGACTTAGCAAGGCCCCGCCTCAAAAAACAAAAAACCTCAGTGGATGTAGCTCAGTGGTAGTATCTGGGTTCAACTTTGGTCCGGCATAAACGACAACAACAAGAATTTAAAGAATAACTTTGAATGAAAGCAAAACCCAAAGTCAACCCAGAATCCACTTTAAAGGACCAAAAATGCCATATATTAGACTCTTCTGGGTAATGCCTCTCCATTCTATGCTTGACTGTTTTCATGAAGTTTAAAATGTCCTTTCAATTTAAAATGGTGTAGAATAAAGCTGAGGTGGCAAGGCAAGGCATTGATTCGGGGGGCAGGGAAGATTTCCAGGGACATACACCAGCTTTATTCGTAGAGGGTACACACTGGATTCTAACTTACCTACAGATTTTCCCTGATCACAGTCAGCAGTAGTTTTTTTCTCTGCACTCTCATGGCACTTGAAATTCTTATCATATTTTTACTATTCTGCCTTATATTTATGTGTATGCACTCTGCCTTAAATTAGGCAAGTCACTAAGAGCTCTCTGAACATGATTTCTTGTGTCTAAAATTCAAATAATGAAATTGGTTTTTAGGATTTAAAGTATGAAACATGCATTTGAGAAAGGACTCTGCAAGTTCACAAGAAGCATGGCTATCATCCTTTGACTCTTGGATGAACGCAGGCATCCAAGGATGCAGCCGTGTGCAACATGCTTGCACAACTCCAGGGGGCGTCGTGGCCTGGCCCAGGCACTACCTAGAATTCAACTTCCTTCCCAGGCCCCAGAACAGATGTTCACAAATATTTATTTCCCCATAAGGATTTACAAAACCAAAGTGAATTCTCTAATTTCATAGTTTAAAAAACAAACTAACCCAAACTTATAATACAAAAACATTGAGCCAACAAATAGCTGAGACCACCTATTAATACAAAAATGTGCTGAGTGATGGGATCAACAGCAAGGGGGTTCCCTTCCCTTTCTTCATTCAATTCAAACATATTTTGGCTTGATATCTTAACTGCAGGTAATTTTTTTCCTGATACATACTCATACTTTGCTTATGGTTAAATAATTCACAAGAAAAAGATATTTTAAAGAGCCTACCTCTCCTTTATATTTCCTTTCCAAAAGTTTTTTGTCCTTTCGCTGAACTTTAGAGGCAAGTGATTGACTAAATCAATCAACATATGTTCCTGGGTTAACAATAATTTGTGAAACCGAGAAACTCACAAAACACAATCTGTAAAAACATGAAAATCTCATCTACAAATTCAAACAATGCGAATACTGAAAAGAAAGCTGCCTACCCAGCCAGTGAAAGCCATCAGTCTGGCTTCCTGAGCTAGATATAACTCTCCAACAGACTGAGAAGTTTTCAAATTAATTTGGTCACTAGTGTATCCATATATCCAGGGCACAAAACATAGGCATTTGGCCTAGATGGTACAAATCATAAGGGTAACATTTTCAGAAATTTAACTTTTATCTAATAGAAAAATATTTGGGGTGGGTGGATTTGACAGAACTGGTGTTACAGATCTGCAAAAACTATGAACATAAATACACTGTACATTATCATGCATTCCCTCAACACCCTGCCCGCTGAATTTTTTATGTATATTGCATGCATTCTCATAAAAATTGTTGTCATCCAATTCCTCCAACTGCCAGAATTAAAGCTATAAAACTCTCAGTTGAAACTGAGGTAGAGAAAAATCCCTAATCCTTCCTTCTCAATATGTTATATCAAATGTCTTTTAGTAACTGCATTAGAAAGCAATTACAGCTTAATAGCTGTCTAAATCCATTATCAGTGTACATTTAACCTTTCAATATTTAAAGATAATATTTAATTTGAGCAAATTAATGGACTGCCTGTGAGACCAAATACATCTATTTAGTCTTTCTGGTTTTCCATCAACGATATTTCTCTTTAGAGACAGGGTCTTGTGACAAGAAGTCTGGCAAAAATGGAGTTCTTTCTATTTGTAGTTTAAACAGATATTAATAAATGAGAGGCCAACCTAAGCCCAAATGAAAAGTAATGTCCTTATTAACTGCAAGTGTCTTTTGCCATTAACAAAGCTGCTTTTAATTCTTTGCAGATTAATTTGTATCATTAATAGTTAAGGGAACTTATATACCTTTATCTTTCTGTATATATTTTTTTCCAATTTCAATTGCATAATTTCTTTGACTTTAAAATGATTGAGTGGTTTTCCAGAATAGCATTTTCCCCCACAATGCTACTTTTCACATCCTCTATCCAAAACTAATAGTGCTTAAGAACTCCAATCATGGCTTGAACATCAGTCACATTTTCAGAGAACAGATCAATAAGCAAAAAGCCACTGTAAAAGAACTATAACATAATTTTCCAATAGTACTATATTAATGAACACAAATAAATAAGACATTCAATGAACAATAATATTCAGCTGTCAATTAAAAAAACAAGTTCTCCAACTGCATAATATCATGATTCAGAATCCATTGCACTGAGAACGTCAAAGGGAATTTTTCCCATAGTATATATACATCTATTGATATCTAATAAACATATCTATTAACATCTACTTTATATATATATAAATGTTCTTAAATAAAGGTTAAAATCAATCACATTGCTCATTAAAATGAAATTACCAAATTATCTCATTTCATTCCTGTTATTCAATTCAATGCAAGTGCATTAGTGTCTACAAATCTGGAAAACTTAACAGAATTTTATTGACAACTTAGTCACATTGACAGCTTAAAACAATTCCACTGTTAGTAAAGTACTTGAGCACTAAATTAAAATTTAGCTTGTCTCTGTCACTTACTTCTCCCATTCCCAATTTTATATAAGTCTCTAGTTCCCAGAACTCCAGAACAACTTCCTACCCACTGTTCATCATCCAAAAGCGCCTCTGCCTTAGTCATGCCTCCACCCAATACTGTGCCGTTCAGGCCAAGGGAGACGTGATCAACCAAGTCAACTGGATGAGCAGAAGGCTTAATTCCTGCTAGCCCAATAATTTTCTTCCTGAGAGTTTGTCATCAACTCTTTTAATATTGCCTCCTATCCAAAATCCACGCTTAAGAGCATCCAGCTTGTTTTAGTTGTCCCAAAAGAAATGTTAAAAAATGACCACATTGGGGGCTGGAGCAGTGGCTCAGCGGTTACGATACTTGCCCATCACGCACAAGTACATGAGTTCAAACCCCAGCGCCACGTACACAACAAAGTTGCAGAGTAATGAAAGCCACATGAAAAACTGAGTATAACTGATTCTCTCCTTCTCTCTCTTTCATTCTCACTGTCCCTCTCTCTTAAAAAAAAAAATGAGCACAATGATAAGAATGTAATAAGGATTGCACTCTTAATTGCATTTATTATATTTTGCGATTAAAATTCTAAAATGTTTGTAACTGCCACCAATTTTTTGGTATTTTTACTTTTAAATTAATAAAAGTATAAAACACATTCACATGGTTCCCAAATCAAAGCAATTCATCGAATTACATATTTAGAAGTCTCATTCTCACCACAGTATGCTTTATTCCTTCCCCATCCTTAACCCAAGTAACCACTTTTGTTCCTTTTGTTTTATAAAAATGTAGATACAAACTATAAATATTTACTTCTGTGTTCCCTCTTTTACATAAAGATGAATTGCTCAGTCTGGAATGTCAATCCTGAGCTATCATTTTAAGTATGAATATTTTAAAACTGATATGAGCTCGTGGAAACTTGTAGCTCCAACCACAACGCAGAAATTCCGTATCAACCACAGTTTATATTATTGCCTAATATCTTTCCAAATCTGAATATGTAGGAAAATCTTCATTAATCCAGCTAAAAGTACAAAAAGTAAGCCAACACACGAAGAAGATCAAACTGAAATGTTAAAGCTGTTGTTTTCCCATTTATATCTTTTTAATTTTAACCTGAGATTGCAAAACTGGACAGTAAGTAATGAGGATCAAAAACAGAAGTTCCTAGTAATCAACAAAATAATCTAGAAATACTTATACCCCTATAATATCTAAGTTTTTTCCAATGAGAAAATTAACAACATCTTGAGGTTATATAGAAAACTATACAGATATACTTGAAGAATATCCTTTTTTCCTAATAAAATATTTTAGGTCAATCCAAAAAAAATTTAAATATTAACTCATTGAAAAGTCAGATTCTGTTTACTATTGTTATGGTCTGCGGTAGGCCTTCAAAGGAGCATTTCTCTTTGAAAGGATGTGATATACTTATTAAGTCACTCCTAAGTGGCACAACAAGGCTTTATTCTAATTATCAAACATACTGACACCTTCTAGTATTCAAATTGAAAGAGCACTAAAGAAGAAGTGCATATATGTATATATATACATTTTTTTAGATGGAGGTAAATTCATTGACTAAGGGTATCTGGATAAATAAAATATATGTATTTATGTGCTTCCCCCTCTTGAAAAAAAATTAGCATGATCAAAGCAATCAACAACCCATGCCATCTACCAGGCATTCGATTGAGACTGTCAGCATCAAAGCCAACTAGAATGAGTCCCCCAAAGCAAAAGAAAAAAAGTAATTGTTAGTTAGACTTCCGCTTGTGGCCATCAGAAATGTTACCTTAATTTGGCCTTAATGACCTATAATCACTCTTAGCATATGGCTTTTAAGGCTACTATTATTCAGCTTGATCTATGGATATAATGAAGCAGAACAGAAGTGTGGGTATCATTAAAATAAGTTCCTGCAAAAGTGGAATATGTAGTACGTTGCTAATGTGCAAATGACTAAATAACTTAATTAGGCGAAATGAAGTGCACTTACAAACACAGATACTGAAACTGAATCATGATAGTGTTGTGTACAGGAGCATATTCTTTAAAAGACATTTATTAATCAAACAGTAGGACAAAGAAATACAAAGGACTGGGACCTGTAATATTATATTGACACGGTTAACATTGGCTTCTGAATGTAAACTAGTAAATCAAAACCTAAACTTATTTCTTGCTGTCAAAAATACCAAAAACTATCACAGGATTGTTTTGAAGGTTTATTTTTGGCAGGAATTAAAAATAAGGATGACATAGGGCCATGATTTGAACTCCAAAGTTTTATTTTTTATATACCTTCCTTTTATATTTGGACTCAAAGGATTTGGGGGATAGGAGGAGGATGGATAAAGGCTAAAACCTCAATAAATAGCCTAAAGTAAAATTATAGTAAAGGGTGGTCTCTTAATAAATAAATCATTCAAAATAAATAAATGAATCGCTTATGTCTGATTTTTGTTATTCCACACATGTGAATGAACACGGCACACGATTACACAGGAGCACCGTTCTGGTGGTACCAGGAGAAACATGGATGTGAACATTCACCCAAAAAGGCTGCTCCCTGAAGCAAGATGCAGCAGCAGGCAAGCACGGCAGGGAAAAGGGTGTCAAATGCACATGTGGGGCCTTGATTCAAAACACAGCTGCTGGCTCTAATTTTAGGCCAACTGGCCCTTTCAGTGTCTCTTAACAGGGAAGATTTCCCCACTGGATATTAGAAGCTGTTAAAAAAAATAGCACATAATAATATTCATTAGTTAACTTATCTACACCATTGCTGTTCTACACAGAAAATATGTACCACAGCCCATCAAAGAGAAGAGTTTACCCAGCACCAGGAAAGGTACTTTAGTTAAGGAAGCTTTATTCCAAGCAAATGACCCATAAGATTAAGAAATACATGGGCCCACCTAGACATTTAAGCATCACATGTCCTCAAGACCATTCAACGTTTAATGCTGGCATCTAAATATCTGGAAGCGCTCTGCATGTGAACACCCATGAATGAAGTTACGAATTTTTTTTCACAACTCCTACAACAGTGTTAACTACTATCATTGCTGAGTTCTTAGTGGGTGCACCGCTTAGTGGGGCTCAGTGCTGTAGTCTGATGAGAAGGTGATCCTTACGCCTCGCCTCTAGCAAGGACATCTACGTGGAGCACCATCACACAGACAAGGACTCTGCTGAAAGCCGTTCCATCTCCAGTACTCAGTTGACTAACATATACAGACATCAACCAGGAAGAAGACTTCTTGGACCTTGCCTACCTTTTTCAGCAAGAAAATCATCAACATAACATTGTACACACAATCTCACATATTCCCAGGCCCTTGAATAAAGGAAGTAAGAAACTTCAAGTTTAGCAAGAGCATCTATTGCCACTACCAAGCAGGGGTGATGAAACATTTGTCTACACAGGTATTGTTAGCTCCTTTTGTAGCCTAGTAAAGATGCACACATAAAAGCTCTAATGGTAGTAATCACTAGATTCTTACTTACAAAATTGCATGCCAGATACTGAGGCATTAGAACATAGGAGTTTTCCTATGGAAATACGTCACATCTTTCATCAGAGTCACAAAGGATTCTGTGGTTCAAACTCCCTAGATTATGGAACCAACCCAGATGCCCCTCACTTGA
>PVKS010000774.1:0-171221 GCA_004027875.1 Aplodontia rufa | reverse complement strand
CATTTGCATTTCTCTGATTACTAATGATTTAGAGCACTTTCTCATGTATTCATTGGCTTGATCAATGTCCTCTGGTGAGAAGTCTCTGTTTAGCTCTTTGGCCCATTTATCAATTGGGCTGTTGGTGTTTTTGTAGCTGACATTTTTGAGTATTTTATAGATTCTGGATATGAGACCCTTGTCTGAGGAATCATAGTCCGTGATACTCTCCATTTCTGTAGGAAACCTCATGATTCTTTTGATTGTTTCCTTGAAGCTTCTTTTTAATTCACTCATTATAAATATACATAACAGTGGGATTCATTGTGACATACTCACATATGCCAAACAACATAATTTACTCTGATCCATTCTCCACTACTTCCCTTTCTTTCTTCTCCTCCCTCCCCCTTTTCCCTTCCTCTACGCTTCTGGTCTTTATTTATGTACATGTATTTTTTCATTAGTGCATTATAATTATACATAAAAGTAGGATTCAATGTGTTATATTCACAATTACATGCATGTATATAGCATAATTTGTCCAGTTCTTCCCTTTCTTCCTCCCTCCCCTTGATCCTCTAAATCTCCTCTACAGATCTTCCATTTTCATGAGATTCCCCTTTTTATTATTTGTTTTCCCTCTGTAGCTTCCAGATATGAGAAAATACATTTGATCTTTGACTTACTAAGTCTGGCTTACTTCACTTCGCTTGTTGTTCTCCAGTTCCATCCTTTCCCTGCAGATAACACAATTTCCTTCTCTTTTATGGCTTAGCAGAATTCCATTGTATATGTACACCAATGTATTATCTTAGGCTATACATCCCTCTGGTACCAAATTACACCCAGTCAAGATAGATACTTAGCACAGAAGGATTTGTACTCATGTTTGTGTCTCTCATAAATCAATTATGGGTGATCATAGCTCAGATTCTGTCTAAAACCAAAACTAAAGGAGCAACCCTTGTTTCATTTATACTAGTTTCATGGCAGAGTGAGACTATAGACAGTAGAACCATAGGATGCCTTGTAAGGCTTCTGCTGAGAAGTGGAACATGCCACTGCTACTCACATTTCTCAGAACAAAGATAATCACAGGACAAAGCAGGACCCAGTAGGGAGTATGATCCTCCTGCAGGGAAGAACCTGGAAAGAAGAAAGAGTAAATATTTAGACAATTTTTACCATACCATTCTATGGAACGGTACATTTTTCTTACTCATATTTTTTCACTGAATATCTTAGTGCAATGATTATAACATGCCTATCTATATATGCATATGTATAACTATACAGTAATATAGTATATATAGTCATGCATATGTATAACTATACTATATAATCATATAATATATATAATCATGTGATAGTTATTGTGATATATATGATTATATACATTATATGACTATAGTATAATCATATGTATGCATGTATATTGTAGTCATACAATATAATATACATAATATATTATACTATAATGCACACACACATATATATATTGTGAATGTACAGAGAGGGGGAGAGAGAGGAAGGAGAGAAAATGGAAGAGAGTATCTCCTAGAGTATATATTGTACATCTGAAGGTGCTGGAATTGCCATTTTTATTGAGTAGGTGTTCATTAAGTGTTTCTTGAATTGATCTAAAGCCAAAGAACCTTTGATTTCAAGATGGTTATTGGCTTGTTTAAGGGCACAGTGTTTCCTACATTCAGTGCTCAGGATTATTATTCAAATGTTTTACCATACAGCTCATTGCTCTGTGGGGGGATAGGAAACATGATTTTTAAAAAAAATCATGGCTGGAGAGGTGGCTCAGCCGTTGAAGCAGTTGTCTGGCAAATGTGAGGACTCATGTTCAAACTTCAGCACCATATACACAGCTAAGACCACATGGAAAATAAATTAAATTGATTCTCACCTCTCTCTCTCTCACTCTCTCCCTCTCTCTTTAAAACAAAAATTAACTTAATTTAAAAATTTCACAAAAAAGCAATACCACATCAAAGTTTGACATTATAAAATAAAAAATTTAGAAGGTTATCAATTTCATCTTCTTATTAAATAATAGCAAAATTACATAATTTAAAATAGTAAATTACTATTATTAAATAATAATAAAATAGAAAAACAAAATTTCATATATTTGAGAAATAGCTTGCATTATCCAAGCTTTTGTATCTAGTATGTCTCCTTGCATTTATTAGTGGAAAGTAAAATATAATTTTCAGAAAGAAGGAATTTGTCCCTCATGCATACACAGTGCCTAGGGTTGATGTTAAATAAACATTGTTCATTCAATGAGTGAACCAATTAGGCAGGAGAGTGATTTATGATATCACCAACTGACTGTTATATACCTCACTTAGTTCCAGTGATATAAGATTCTTGCTAGTGAAATCATACAGCTATTATATTTTAGAGTATTCAATGGGATACTATAAATAGCTTTAGGAAAGCATGTTATATATTCAAACAAATTTGGAAAATAGTATATAAATCATTCCTCTTACAAAATTTGCAATGCAGATTTGAATTTTAAAGGATTTGCTGAAAGCCCTTCCTTCAATGGGGTAGCCTGTTTAAATATCAGAGCAATAGCATCTCTCAAGCTTATGTAAGTTAAGATCCCTCACTCATGCTTTCTAACAGCTCCTGTAAACATTTTCAACCCTAATACTCTCTGGGAAAAAATAATGATTTAAAGCTCATTTGCTAAAAGGAGAGACACCTTTCTTTTTCTTTCAGTGGCTTCCATGTTTTCAAAACTTTTCACAAGTCTGTGGTTTGGACCTACTAATTTTGCTTTCTAAGTAATGTCAGCAAGAGAGAGATAATTTGTCTCTCTTTTGCTCCCGTCTTCCAATATCTCTACTGCTATCGATAGATCCAAAAGAAATATATCTCATTAATTTAACAAATAGTAAAAATGGACTGCACATTAAGCATTGTGCTGAGTGACAAATATGAAAAGAATTTCTGACTTATGAATTATAAATTTTAACAGAACGGAGATCAATATTTAAAAACAAAACATAATTTTCATCTGATAGTGAACTGACACATTGCAATAAGGAAAATAACATAGAAGGGGGGGAGGTCAGAAAAGGCCTGGTGAGGCAGTTGCAATTTTAAGTATAGCATGGAGGAAGGGCTTCACCAATGGGAACATATTTAAACAAAATCCCTGAGTGAGTTAAGTGGTAAAAGTCTTGAGACTATCTGGGGGAAAAGCTTTTCAAGTCAAGGGAATAGCAGTACAAATATATCTGCTTGCTTATTTGAAGAACACTAGGGAAGTCTTTGTGGTTGGAGTGGGCCACACAGGAAGAATGTGGAACCAGGGGAGGTCAGAGAGGTAGCACAGGTCATGCAGCCCCTGTAGGCCAGGGAAGAACTATTCACTGATTGATATAGGAAACCCAGAGAGGGTTTTGAGAATAGAGATGAACAGCACCCTGGATGCTGAGCTAACTAAAAAAAAAAAAAAAAAAAAAAAAGGCGGAATTGGGAAAATCAGTTGTGCCTATTATATAAAACCATCTGAGAGATGTGGTAGGTGAGAAAGGAATTTTAGTGGTTGAGAAGATAAGGAAGCTACTTTTACTGTGTATTTTAAAGTTAGTACAGAGGGTGGATTGATTTTTAGACTTATGATGGGGTACAAGAGAAAAATATTTTAATTGGTGCTTCCAAGATTTTTGGCCTGAGCTACTAGATAGTTACCATTGCTATTTACCGACATGAGCAAGCAATCACAAATTTGGTTTTGAACATATTAAGTATGAGATGGCAATTAGATACTAAATGGAGCCATTGAATGGAAATCTAATCAATTTTCAATTGAAAATACTGATTTTAGAAATGAAAGCAAATATACTATTTAAAGCTGAAATACAGTGAGAAATCGAACAACATTGAGAGCACAGAGTCACAATAAAGATCTGGCAACAGATACCAAAAGCAGAAGCAATGAGGAGGAGGAATGAAAAGAAGAGGATTTGGGCAGCCCTGATCCATGGGAAGAAGGTGTGTGAAGAGAAAAGAGAAGGACCAATCTTGTGAAGTGCAGCTGAGAGAGGTGGGAACCCTTATTGGATTAAGTACCTGAGAATCCACTGGTTGTATCAGTAAGAAGAGTCAAAGAAATGCTGGTGGTACAAACCTAATGGGCAAGTATTCAAGAGAGTCAAGATAAATAGGAATTGGAAGCATCAACTGTATTCAATTCTACATCGTTCTGGTCTAAAAGACAACAGGTAAGTGGAGTGGTAACTGGAAGTCTCTGCTGGTAGCTGAAAGGCTATGTATACTCAAAGTATATTTGTGTTTTAGGATACACACACACACACACACACACACACACACATAGGGGAATAAAGAGAGTGTGTGAGGAAAAGAGAGAGAGACAGAGAGGAAGACGGGGGGTGGGGGAGAGAGAGGAGGTAGAAATCACAGCTATTTAGAAACCATAATCCTTATTTTCCAGATGGAAGACCAGAATTTGTCACATGAGAAGCAGATTTTCTAAATAAAAAAATAAATAGATAGATAAATAAATAAATAAAAGAAACAGATTTTCTTCTGGTTCTATAGCCTTCAATAGTTGGGAAGGGAAAAGAACAGAGTTCAAATAAAGAATGTCTTAGGGATACAGAAAATTCACCCCTAGTGATAAATGCACCAAAAATTTTCAACACAGACACAGAAAGGTACAGAGATGTGATATCGGAGGAGGAAGGAATATCTTTTTTAACTTTTTTGTTCCAATGAAATACAAAAATTAGCCATGAGTTTAGGATGTGGAATGTGTAGATGTGTTTGCAGGTTTCAGAAAAGAGGAGTAAGGCATGAAATCATTCTAAGGGACTATTACTTGATAGTACCACACATGTGAGAAGGAAGCTGTTAATATGGTTCCAAGTTTTTCCTCTGCAGCAAGCATCTTCTGAGGACAGATGCAGGAAAATAGGACTTTCATTGGGGCTGGAATTTTCCAGCATGATGAAAGATGAGAGCGACAGGGTGTGATGGTGATGATTAACCGCTGAGCTGGTTTTAAAGTAAGGATGCTACAGGGAAGGAGGAGTGAAACGTGGAGAGCAAGAATGGATTGTAAATCCTGGCTCAGTTAAAGCAATGTCGGAATCAGGGCTCTTGAGGGAGTACAAAGACAAGATATGGTGTTCTGACATGTTTGATATATATTTGAAATTGAAATTATAAGAGAAGTGAAGTTTTGTCAAGGATAAATGATTGGATATGTGGGGTTTGCACATGAGAATAATAAGAAAGAAAGTCAAAAGAACTGACGAGCCATGGCAATGGAAAGATAATCTACCTGGATATTGACATAATGTGAATTAATTTTTGAATATTATAGGAGAGAACAGCAGCAAGCCTGGAATCTAATTCCGTAAAAAAGTACAAACAAGAAATCTGAGTGTACACATTCTCCCCTTTCATTCAGGACTCTGAAACTTTTCTTTTGCCTTCCTTCTTAACTTCTAGTCAGGGGGTCACTTGCTTCCACCTCTACACTACTGTTCCTCCACACAGTGTGTGGCTGTCACGAGACACATTGTATTAAATGACACAAAGGTTCCGTCTTCTGTGAAATGTTAATTAGCTAAGACCCTCCATCAGGACTCCAAAGGCAGGTAGAACTCTTCCCCTTGAAAATGATCTCATTGAATATGCTTTTTAATTAATGCTCCATTAACTGGCTGACAATAACTCGCAAGCCAAGTGAACAGATCTAAATGTAATTAAACATTTATTAAGTGGCCTGCATCCCTATTACAATTATGGCCTATCTCCCCTTCACAATGGTTGAGGCAGAAAAGGGAGAAGGAAAAAAATCCCCAAAGCTACAGTCACCTCCATCATCTACCTCTCATTTCCCTCAAATGGCATTTCTTTAATTAACAGAGTTAAGATAGTGCAAGGTCAGGTTATTGGATTTTTAAGCACAGGACCTGAAGAATGCTTGTTCATTATAATGGCACTTATTAAACTGCCTTAAGTACTTTCACTTTAGTAGCAAAGACTCCATGGGAGAGGGACTTAAGCACAGCACTAGTGAGCAGATCTGCATATCAGAAATGGAAAATCAGCTCCGGAAATCAACCTGGTAACTGTTTCCTATTAAGATGATGCAGTTTCTTTTCATTATGTTGTTTAAAGCGACAGAAGAGCTGCTCAGTTCTCACTTTACTGATCCTGACTTCCTGTGTGGTGGCATTACCTTGCAATGGAAACAGAGGACTCTGGGGTTTGAAGACAGCGCTATTATGGGATATTTTGAAAGACAGAATGAGAGACATTGTATTCCACTTCATGTACCAGATGCAAATCCCCCACCTCAGATATTAGTGTTTCTTTCTATTTTGGCACAAACTTTTGTGTTCTGATTATTCATGCTCTTTTTCTTTCTTTTGGGAAGGCAGATGAAAGTGTCAGATATACTTACGTGCAACTATGGAGCACCACATTATTTTGGCTCACATACTGAGAATATGACTGCACTCATAACTATAGATTCACAATCATACATTCCACACTTGCTCCACTTCTACGGTTATAAGCATATTCTACCATTCTTAAATACTGCCATGAAAATTGACCGGGCATCTGACTCAATGGATGCTGGCAGTTTTCACTAACGAGGATCAGAATATAAGGAGAAACAGAAAGGCAGAGTTTATTTCGAGTTCTGTTATAGAGTAAGTTGTTTTTATTTTATTCATTTTCATAATTTAAGTCACTGTTTGAATTATTAAGAATGTAGCTATTTGTATTTATGATGGGTCTGTCACTGCCAAGGCTTTAAATTATGAAAGGAGGGTTTACATAGCACGTGGCTTTCGATTTAAAAGGAAAAGATGTATGTGGAATGAAAACGCAAGTGCTATAGAAAAACCCTAAGAAAAGACACAGAAGGCTTCAGTCCAACATTGTTCTCACAACCCTTTGCTCTGTCCCATATTGCCCTCTTAATGACAGCTCAACCAATGTTCCCTGGACTTAAATATGAGGTACTCTTGATTCTTTTCTGTTAAGTGTTAGAAATTAGCTGAGTAAAAGCAAACTCAGGAATCATGTGAAATGGAAGATGTGGTTACATTACAAGGCCTGTATACCAAAGCTTGGAAGGTCAGTGACTATGATCAAAATTAGTAAACATGCGACTGAGTGTGGAAGATTAACAGACTGGTGTAACAACTACCACCCAATGAGACTGACTTGCTATTTACAGACTCCCAACTCCCAACTTTATCTCCAGTTCATATTTTTCTACTGAGTTTCTCATGTGTTTAACAAACTGCTTCATATGTCCAATTGTGGATAACAAATATTCAACCTTAACATGTTCAGAAGTAGAATGAACTGCAAACCCCTAAAAATCAAACTTTCTCTTCCAGCTTCTCATCCTTGAATAAATGATAAATCTACCCAGTTCCTCAAAAGGGAGACTGAGATATTATTTGTTTTTAAACTCAAGCTACCTTGCTACCCTTATTCAATCATAAATTTTTGTAAAATTTGATGTGAATATGCATCAAACTGATATGATTCTCTCCGCTGCTACCACTATACTCTAAGCCATCTCTATCCCTTTGCTGGATCACTGATTCAATTCTAACCAGTAGAACTGACAATTGGGTAAGAATTATAACAGTAAGCTGCCAGACACTCTGCTTTTCCAAACAGAGATAAATAAATAAACAGGTGTAAAAATTTTTTAAAAGCCATGTTGGGACTAAATCATGACAAATATTTACATGGATTATGTGGATCAACAGAGATGCAAGTGTGAGCAAGATTTCAGTCATGTACTTACTGGCCGCTGCACTCAAAATCAGGCAGAGGCACCTGGGAGTTCAGGTTTATAAGACAGAGTATATTAAGTATTCCAAATGAGACAGCAAACCTGATAAGTATATGTACAAACAACTTCAGCAGTCATCACATTTAATGACAGAATATTACTTTCCTCATAGACAATGATGTTCACTAACAACACTTTAACAATAATTTTACTTATAGCAGTGCCATGAAAAAAACAAAGACAGATTGGAACAGTGGCTCAGCAGTTACGGCACTTGCCTGGCATGCACAAGTACAAACGGGTTCAAACCCCAGCACCACATACACAACTAAGTGTCAGAGCAACCAGAGCCATGTCAAAAACTCAATTAAAAATTTATTCTCTCTCTCTCTCTCTCTCTCTCTCACTGTCCTCCCTTTAAAAAAAAGAAAAAGAAAAGACAAAAAAGAAAAGGCATAAAGATTAAAAAAGAGAACTAAAGCTTCCACCCGTTGTTATAGATCACATGAATATGTGCACAGAAAAAGAAAATGCAAATTATGTAGACAAAACTTACTAGAATTTAAGATAAATTAAGCAACCTTACTGAATCTAAGGTCAACGTGCAAATATTAATTTTGTTCCTATGTACTAACTACAAACAATTAGAAAACCTTAGAATGATATAAGATGCAGCCAAAAAAACACAAATAACAAACTCTATAGGAATAAATTGAATTAAAAGTGACCAAAGAGCATCACAAAACAACGAAACATTTCTCCAAAGCAATTCTGAAAGATCTAAATAAATGGGTATATGTACAATATTCATGAACTAAAGTACTAAACATGTTAAAGATACCAATCTCCCAAAATCAGTTTATGGGATAAAAGCAATCCAAATCAAAATTATTATGGCCAAATTTCTGTGGAAAATGTTGAGCTGATTCTAAAATGTATTTGGAAATGAAAAGGTCCATGAATAGTTAGGAAAATATCAAAATAGAAGAATAAACTTGGAGATTATGTATTGCCAGATATTAACATATACTGCAAATTAAAATAAAAACAGCATGATATTTATGCAAAGACAGACGAAGGAACAAAGTAACCACTTCATAAACAGACCTATATATCTATAAGTAAATGTAAATAAAAGATTCATGTAATGGGTTGGAATACTGTTGTCAATGAAATTATTTAAATAGCTACATTAAAAATTGAGCCAATGAATCAACACATGAAATGAACATATAAATTATGATGAAACAATATATAAATATATGAAACAAACAAAATTTTTAAAATTATGTACTGCTACATAAATATGCTGTAAAATATAAAGCCAGGCACACAATTACCTCTAGAAATCATGGAGAGGGTTTTGCTCAGAGAAACATTATGTTTTGAAAAGGGAACAAAATTCTGAACATAGACAGAAAATAAATATATATTCTTTAAAATAATTTTGATAGTAATAATAAAATAATTCATTCGTTGGTGCACAAAAGAAAATATTTTGTATCCAAAGAATATAAAATACACCAACAAATCAGTCACAAAATGGCAGATAACCCAAAAGAGTTGGACAGTAATTTGATAAAGAAAAATTCCCCAAAACCTTAAAGACATAGAAAAATATGCTGAGCCTTATTAGACATCAGCGAAGAGAAACTAAATCCAAGATGAGATTCATATGTACATTGATTAAACAACCAATAACAGAAACTATGATTATACTATTAAAGAGAGTCCAGTGAGCAGAGCTCTCATATATTCTTCATGGCCCTACAAGTTGAAATAGCTGCTTTGGAACACTTTTATTATCTACTTGGGTTACAAGTAAACACACTTTTATTTAATTACACAAGTAGGTATATTCTCTTCAGAAATGTGCACATATACACATATATCCCAAAAGTATGTAGAATAGTGTTCATGACAATCTTAATCATAGTACCCAGAAACTAGCAACAATATAAATATTCTTTAATTAGTAAGAGAAAACTAAAAGATGGGTATAGTCACACAACAGGATATAATACAGCAACAACAAGAAGTAAAGTATAGCTACCTGAAACTTCATGTATAATTCCTCATAATTATAAAAGGTCTCGAGATGGTCAGTTATAGGTAATCAAATCCATTTATGAATTATGAATGTAATTTTTAAAAATGAAAAATAAAATAGGATGCAATGTATATATTAAAGGTGGGTTTATTCCTGAGCTGTTTTAATACTTCACATGTACTTGTGTGTGTGTGTATATATACATACATACATATATATATATATATATTTATTTATTTATAAATATATATGCTGAGTAGCAAGGGACTATGTACTTCTCAACAAACATACATGGGGAAAAAATGAACACAGTCACATGGGTAAGAGGAGGACTACCAATTGTACTAATTCATCTCATATTCCTATTGACTAGTACTATTATTTTTCCAGAGAAAGAGAAAATATATTCCATTCTAAAGAGTTATTTTATATACACAAATAAATATAAACATATACTTAAATTTGAATTACTTTAAAAAATAATATGATAAAACCTAAGGAAGGAGAAAAATAAGTGTAAGAGGGAAAACCTAAAACTTTCAGGATTTATCCTTATGATTAATTATTCTTTATGTACTTTTTGTGTGACCTTTACACTTTCAAAAAAACACATGAACAGTGCTGACAATTCTGTAACGTGAAGATGGGTAGGAATCTTAAGGACGATGCAGAAATAGCAGTTTCTGCCAAGTGACTTGAACATAGCCACCGCAAGCAAGCTTGAAAATGAGTTCATAGGTTATCAGAAATGATCACTTCTAACGTGAATTCTGAGCTAAGGGTTTCAGAAGCATTCCATACGAAATTGAATTCTGGAGTTAAGCTTTAAATAAGAGTGAGTTAGGCAACTCGTTTCACTGGTAATGATAATCTCTGTGTAACATGATGGTGCATGAAGTTACAGAGCATTACAATCTATTTAGTGCTTTTACTAGCTGGAAATCATGCCAGTAGCTGCAAAGGAAAGTAAGTAAGGACTGGAAAGTTTTCCTTACCTTTCCTACTCGAGTAAACAAGTGGTTCAGTCAGATAGTGATACTTTTTCTAAGTAAATAAGCTACCTTGCTAGGCTCAAGTGGTAGATGCCTGTAATCCTAGCTTCTGGGGAGTCTGAGGCAGTAGGACCACAAGTTCAAAGTCAGCCTTAGCAAGGCCCTAAGCAACTTAGTGAGATCCTGTCTCAAAATAAAAACTAAAAAATAGGGCTGGGGATGTGCCTCAATAGTTAAGTTCCCCTGAGTTTACACTGCAGTACCAAAAAAAAAAAAAAAACCAGACTTTATACTACCTTCCTTTTATACAGAAAGAAACTCTGCCATTTTCAGATTTCTATGGAATGATACTTAGTCTACCAATTTCATTTGAAACTGTTCCCCAAAAGGACTCAATTACATTCAGGAGATCAAGAGATCATCAGGAGGCATTGGAGTCCACCCAGAAAGCTCACTATGGCGGTCCATCATTCATCAGGGAATGCCTGCAGTGATTTGCGCAAGGGCGGATTAAAGAGCAGGTTCTGTCCTTCATTAGCTCTGTGTGGTTGCACAGGACTCCACCTATGCTCAGGGAGCTCTAGCCTAACAACTGTGACGCACAGAAATGACACATAATGCACATGATAATGTCTTGTTTAGCTATTTAAACTCTGTAAAGTATCATAGTTTGTTCATTTTCTCTTCCCTTCCTTTTTAAAATTTTTGCTAAATAGCAACACTGAGCTGAAATATTTAACTCAATTATTTTTATAATTAACCAAATACTTTCAGTTATATTGTATCTTTATAGATTTATTCTCAAACAATGCAGGCATGAAACTAAGAGAACCATGTTTTATATACATTATATTCAAGAAAAAAACCCAATGATTTTTAAAACACAAAATGATACATTAAAAATCCCTCAGGGCTCTGCAACAGAATCAAAAAGCATACCAACACATAATGTAAGGGAACCATAGCTGTGTAGATAGGGGAGGGAGCAAGGGAGAGGTGGGGGTGGGAAAGGTAGGGAGGATAAGGAGGGGTCTAGGGAGACAATCCACAATGTAGCCTATGCATCAACCTCCTAAGAAGTCAAATGCTACTTACACCATCACTTAATTCTGGAAAATTTACAATTTTAATACACACACACACATTTATATCTCTTATAGGGGTATAATACAGAAGAATCAAGAGACCGGGGAGTGGGCAGTATGGGGGAAACTATGATTTAAGAACAAATGTATATTATATTGTTATATCATATGCATTTAAGATTGTTTGACAACTCAACTCCTTAATAAAAACCGAAAAAAAGAAAAAGAAAAGAAAAAAAATAGTGAAAAGTGAATTGTAAGAAATGAATGGCAACACATTCTTTTTGTTTATGTCAATATTTATGAGACACAGTTGCAAGATACCGCATAAGATATTTGAATAAGTTACACTGCACGGCATTACAAAAATGTAAATGTTTAACCCTATTCTCAGTTATACCTAAAAATAACAAGGGGTGATAGGAATGAGTAGAAGGAGAAAGGTTGGAATTGAGTCAAAGCAGGTACACTCCAAGCATTTATAAAAATGTCACTGTATATACTATAATCATGTACATAAAAATGTTCTTCATAGTTATAAGAATTATGTCACTGTACATGGCTATTTTTGGAAACATATAGGACCAAGAAAGAGAGGCAAGGGATCTGGGGAATGGGAGGAGGGAGATAAGGGTGTATGCGGGGGATATTGACCAAATTGTATTGCTGTATCGTATGCATCTATGAACATGTGACAACAAATCCCATCATTATGTGCAACTAACTATAATGCACCAATGAAAAATTTTAAGAAAACAAAAAGAATATGTTGCTAGTCATGATAGCACAGGCCAGTGTTCCCAACAATTCAGGAGCCTGAGGTAAGAAGATGGCAAGTTCAAAGCTAGCCTCAGCAACTTAGTAAGACCCTATCTCAAAACAAAAATTAATAAATAAATAAAAAGGACTGGGGATGCGCTCAGTGGTTAAGCACCCCTGGGTTCAATCCCCAGTACCAAGTATACGTGTGTGTGTGTGTGTGATTTATTCTGACGAATGAAGATAAAGAGAGCTAATAGGTGATGAATTAATCTATAGCAATATTAGGAATGAAAGAGGGTAGTTCATCAAGCCAAAGATTCCAAAATATTTCTGCAATACCTAGAGCATATGGTAAGGAATTTCACTCTACAGCAAAGCAAAATTTTACATTAAACTTGGGAGTCATTCATTCTAGAGTCAGAAGAGGAATTCTCTAAACTCAAGGTTACAGGTTTGCAGAATGTGAATAGGGGTTGTGTAGAAATCAAGGGGAGGAATTGACTCATATTCTTTCTTACAGGAGATTTGCTTAAATCACTCTCCTACTTCTTGTGAATTTTGAGGGTATCAGAATGTTTATCCTCAGGCCAAAACAAGAGATCCATTCCCTAAAGAAATGAGAGCAGGGAAATCTGCCTTGGAATAACTAGAGCTACTGATGCATATCTTGTCACAGAATAATGCTCTTCTTAATTATATGTGAGTGTCATTTAAAAGTAGTCCTATTTCCAAGTTCCCACTAATGAATCTTATGAGAAGTGTAGTAGTTACACTAAAAAAGCCTACAGCTGTCTAACCCAGCAGCCACCAATGACAGCCACCAACACTGACTATTCTGTTTTAAAGTACAAACTCGATTCTTGAAAATAAAAATAAACCAAAAGAGGATAAGATTTAAAAAAAAATTATGCATAACAAATATGATAATTTTGAGATCATAAAGAAAACAAAATTAGTGTTTTAAGAAAGAATTTAAATAAGAGGGAGTGCATTTTTATACAAATAAGTAGCTCACACAATTCTACTTCTGGAAAGAAAATAATAACTATGGGCGATTTGACCTTTTACTATCAATGACTAGAAACTGAATAAAACATATGAAAAAATACACTTCTCAGATTTTTGGACATCATGAAGAGTAGAACAGTGGTTCCTGCAAGAAGAAAAATAAATGAAGAGGTTATCTTGCCTGAGTGTTGCATGCAGAGACAACTTCGTGACCAAGCCACAGGCAAGATATGCAGGCAGAGCATGGTGGAGCAGATGGCTAGGGTTTGAAGACAGGAGTTGCAGAAAAAAACAGAGATACAATGATAATGATCTCCATAAATCTGAACAGGAATCGTCTGGAACCTTTATCTGAATACTTTGCTGTGGAAAGAAACTCTACAAAGCAAAGCGAAAGCAGCCACATGCTATAATTTGAAGAAATTATATTGGTATTTTGATAAGGATTACATTAGGTGAGGAATACAACTCTCTTTTTATATTTCACAAGATTAGTGTTTCAATTTTTTTTAGAAAGAGAGAGGGACTGTGAAAAAGAATCAATTTTATTTAGTTTTTTTATGTGACGTTCATTGCTCCAACACTTGGTTGTGTATGTGGTGCTGAGGTTCAAACCCAGGTCCTTGTGCATGCCAGGCAAGCACCCCAACAGCTGAGGTACCATGCCAGCCCCCTAATGTTTCAAATTTAGACATACTATGAAAGTTGAAGAAGATTAGATGGTAGAAGATGGTAAAAGAAAAGTAGACTAAAATTGGTAAACTTATAAGTCTTTTTCTGTTAAAATCGTATAAGTATCTAATAAAACAAAATGGATTAAAAAAGAAATAGCTATATGGATATTTAGTAAAGAAAGAACAAGAGAAAAGAAATGAGGAAATCTGCACTAACTTTTCTTTCTGTCAGATAAGTCAAATAAATAAATAAATAACTTATGAATATATTACCTATAGTTGTGAAAGTACCAACAGAACAAATAATTGCTTACAATTACCTCTGGAGATATATCCTAAATTTGATGTAGAGAAAAATAAATTTTTCTTTCTTTTTTTTTTCTTATGCTATGGGGGGTCAATCTGCCTACCTACCTGTGGAAAACAACTTGGCAATTAGTAGAACACTCAAAGTTTTTCCTTAAACAGAAGAAAGGAGTATATTTCACCAGGATCTCATAGTAGCAAGACAATGTAAAACCAAAACTTGCGACTTGATATGCATCGCCAGTGTTTTTCTTGAAGTTTTATCTTATTGCTGATTTTCTCCTTATTTGACTGACAGACTATAAGACTGAATCTCATTTGGGAAATCAATAGTAACTTACTACATCCAAATGACAGCAAAATGCATGGAAAGCCCTATAAAACAGCCTGCATATTGCAATCTGTCTACATAGAGACGTGTGTATGTGTCTACGGGAATGTGTGTTTGCATAGTTCTACAAGCAATATGATTATACATCTAGAAACCTGAAGTTTAAAATTTACTTTCTAGAATCTGATTCAATTATCAGTGATGCCAATTTAACTGAATAAAGAGTGAAAAATGTAATAAATGCTATCTGATGCTTACAGGCCAGGTGTTTGCAGACAAAAATAACAACTGAAGTTCATGGCATATTTCATTTTTTCTTCCAGTTGTTTTTCAACTATGTAACCAAAGTTTTACCTATAGATTTGGTAATCAATGAAATTCCACTGGGCTTGCTTTCTGTCAATACAATTAATTTTCTTTTTTCTTTTCTATTTTACCACTGGGCATTTTTCCTTAAGTCAAATCCCCATCATCAATAGTGTCCGTGAGGCTTATTAAATTGACCTAAGAATGAGCAATCAAGGAGCAGAGTGGGAAGCAGGAACACACGAGTGTTATTTAACTCTCCCATTGTTCAATTTAAAGGCAACATTTTCCGAGTAAATAGCATGTTGTCCTTTGTTTCCACCACTGTACATTTGGGAGTGACTGGTGATTTAACAAGCTGGTTTGTGTTCAGCAACTCATGGAATGAAATGCACTGTGGTTTTCAGTGATTGATCTAAGGGTGTAGAATTCATCTCACTTGAAAATAGATTGTGACCAAATGCCCAGTTAGTTTCCTTTGAGGCATTTTTTGTCTAACTTATCTCCTGTATTCTATTCACACCATGCATAATCAGTCATGATATTTCCTAACAAAATTCCAATAATTTGAATCTTAAAATGACAAAACTCTGTTAATCTATTCTTACACAGTTTTAGAGTCTAGAAGTCAAAAACAGGGTATCATCAGGGCCATATTTTAGCTGTGAGGTCTTGGAGGGAATCTGTTCCCTTTGTCTTCCTTGGCTTTAATGTCTCCAAAAACATACTTGAAAAGGCTTGGCTTTGCGCTGCTTCATTCCAGTTTCTGCCTCTGCCATTACATGGCCACCTTCTCTCTCTAGGTTTCTGTCTTTGTGTATCTTCTGTTCTTAAAAGGACACTAATCAGGGACTGGAGTGGTGGCTCAGTGGTTACAGCACTTGCCTGGCATGTGTGAGTATGCAAGTTCAAACCCCAGCACTACATACACAAGGAAGTCTCCGAGCAATGAAAGCCACATGAAAAACTAAATAAAATTAATTCTTTTTCACTATCCCTCTCTCTTTAAAATAATAATAATAATAATTTTTTTAAAAAGACACAAATCATACTGGATTAAGAACCTACCTATTCCTGTATAGTTTAAATTTAATTACATCTGCATCAATCCTATTTCCTAATAAGGTCACATTCTAGGGTGTTGAGAGTTGACTTCAACATACCTTTTTTATTTATTTATTTTTAAAGGGAGAAGGACAGTGTGTGAAAGAGACAAAGAGAATCAATTTTTATTGAGTCTTTCACATGGCTTTCATTGCTCTGACAATTAGTTGTGTAGTGCTGGGGTTTGAACCCATGTACTCACACATGCCAGGCAAGCACCGTACCACTGAGCCACCACTCCAGCCCCAATTTCAACATGACTTTTTGAAGAACAATATTTAACCCATAACACATGTCCAGGAGGAATATATCTGATAATATCCTACCAAGACCCCTATGATGGAATTACTACTTATCCCTATTTTCCTCAAAAATCTTTTGGATAAGATACATTTTTTGCATATCCATGAGCTGATAAAAACACACATGTGTGGAGATGTAAATATACATATACCCTCAATGTTTGAGGATTATCACCCATTCTACTTTATATTTGTTACATGATCTACATTTGATTTAGCTTCCATTTTACTCTTGATGCCATGTCTCCTTTTCATAAAGAGGTCCTCAAGGGGGTCCAATCATACTTAGCTGCCTCTCCAAGGTCAGTCACAGTCAAGCCACTTGGAGAGAAGCTCTTTCCCTTCCATCATCGCCAGTGACCTCAATTAGAATGGTGCTGTTCCAGGGTTGGAGCAGTGGCTCAGAGGTTATAGCACCTGCCCAACATGCATGAGTGCATGAGTTCAATCCCCAGCACCATGTACACAACTAAGTGTCAGAACAATGAAGGCATGTGAAGGGCTCAGTGAAAATTGATTCTCTCTGTCGCTCTCTCTTTCTCTCATTGTCCTTCTCTCTTTGAAAAAAAGAGGTGCATTTCTGTGTGTGGTCATCATTCATATGGCACTGATTAATACAGCTAATCTACAAAACTGGTCATATTGAGTCTTCTGTACAAAACATGCACAGTGGTCTAGGGCAGATGAGAAGTTGCTCTTCTGTGGCCACAACCATCACATATAACCTAAGACCGCCACAAATTCCTCTTCCTGTGTGAAGACTCTTTTATTGTGTAGAAGATAAAAGAAAAAGAATGAAAATAACTGAAAAAAAAGATTGAGAACAGACTAAAAGGCTTATGACACACAATATACACAATGTTGGAATTTCACAAGAAGGAGAAAGGAGAGTAAACCCACTGTAATGTTTATTGGAAGACAATAAAATTAACAAAAATTTCTTAAATTGAAGTAAGAAAGTAGGCATGAAGTTTCAAGAAGCTCAAAGAAAGTATTCCATTTCACAGCAAAGTACAAACTCTTTTCAAGCACTTGCAGGATATTCTCCATGAGAGATCACGGTAGTTTGTAAGACTTGTCTTAAAATTTTACAATGATTGAAATCATACTGTGTATTTTTATAAGCTGCGATGAAATGACCTTGAAGTCAATAACAAAAGGAAAACAAAAATTCATAAATAGGTGGAAATTAGCACATTAGCAACTAATGGATCTAAAAAGAAATCAAAAGAAAAATTGGAAAATATCTTAAGAGAAATAAAAATGAAAACAAAGTATGCTAAAACATAGGGGAATACAGAAAACAATACTAGAAGGGTTTTTATAGCAGTAAATTCCTATATTAGAACAGAGAAGAGGGGAAGAGAAAGAGATTTTCAATCACCAGCACATTTTTACACCTCAAGGAACTAGAAAAAGAAGGACAAGCTAAGGCCAAAGTTAACAGAAAGAAGCAATACTAAAACTCAGAGCAGAAATAAACGAAATAGAAAACAGGGAAACAATATAAAAATCAATGAAACTAAGAACTGTTTTTCTGAAAACATCAACAAAATTGACAACAGTTAGCAAGACTAAGAAAAGAGACATGATTCAAACAAAACAGAAGTGAAAGAAGAGATATTAAAAAAGAAGCCACAGAAATAAAAAGAATTCTAAGAGACTATAATGAACAATTATACTCCAACAAGTTGTATAACCTAGAAGATATTGATATATTCCCAGAAGAATGTCAGCTATCAATACTGAATTATGAAAAAGACAAATAAACATGAAATTAGTAAAGCAATTTTATAAAAAAAATCCAAGAATTCCAGTAAAAGTCTTCGACTAAAAAGTCTATGTATAATTTCAATGATGAACTCTATCAAATATTGAAGAATTAACATTAATCCTTAAACTCTTCCAAAACTGAAGAGGAGGTTATATGTCTACACTTGTTTTGAGTTCACAGGACCCTGATACAAAAGCCAAAGACACTACAAGTAACTACTGGATAGTATCAGTGATAAATACACACGTGGCAATTGTTAACAAAATATTATCAAACCTAATTCAAGAGGACATTGGCATAATACACAAGTGGAATTTATCCCTGGAAAATAATGTTGATTTTACATACAAAAATCAGTCCCTATGACACCCCTCATATGATGTTTCATTTTATATGTCAATTTGATTGGGCTAAGGGATGCCCAGAGAACAAATGAAACACATTTCTGTGTGTCTGTGAGGCTGTATCTAGAAGAGATTGTTATTTGAATTGGTAGACAAAGTCAAGGATACCCAACTCTGGTGAGCACTATCCAATCTGTGGAGAGCCTGAATAGAATAAAAAGTTGGAGGATTAGTAAATTTACATCTATTTGAGTTGAGATGTTCCTCTGCTTCTGCCATTAGACATTGTCACTGCAGGGGCTCAAGCTTTCAGATTGGAATGAGAATTTACACTGTTCTTGTAATTGCCATGCCCTCCAGTTCTTAGGCTTTCAAACTGAAACTCAATTAAACCACTGGCTTTCCTGCTTTTCCAGTTTGCAAATAGAAATCATAGGACTTGGTCTTCATAATCACGTGTGTGTGTGTGTGTGTGTGTGTGTGTGTGTGTGTGTCTCTCTGTGTATATATGTGTGTGTTTGTGTGTGTGTGTGTGTGTCCCATTCCTTCTTTCTATGACTATATTCCTCACTTTTATGAAATGGTTACTCTGTGCCATTGTTTGTTAAAAGTACATAACTTTCTTTTTCACTTTTACATGGTCTCATTGCTGAGTTGGCCTTCAATCTCAGAGGAGAATTTAGATTGGAACTTTTGAAAAATGCTGGAGCTGTTAAGACTATGGAGACTCTTAGGACTGAATGCATTTTGCATTGTGAATTGGAGAAGCCTTTTGTGGGGGAAGGGTGGAGTGTTACAGTTTGGATATGAAGTGTCCACCAATGACTTATGTGTTGAAGGTTTGGTTCTCAGTAGCAGCAATGTTCAGACGTTGTTGGGCTTTCAGGAAGTGATTGGGTCATGAGTGTCCTGATGTCATTGGTGGATTCATCCATTGATAGCTGAACGGAGGACTTGGAGGTGGTGGTTAGAGGATGTAGGTCATAGGGAGAATGATGTTAGGGACTATAGTTTATCTCTGAATCCTTCTTTCTCCTCTCTCTCTTCCTCTCCTCCTTCTTCTCTGCTTCTGAGCTGCCATGAAGGGTCATCTTTCCTTCCACTTACCCTCCTGAGATGATCTTCTAGCACACGACAGGCCCAGAGCAATGGAGCCAGCTCATCATGGACTGAAACTTCTAAAAATGTAAGAGAAAATAAATCTTTCCTTCTTTAAGTTGTTTCTGTTGGATAAATTTCTCAGAGCAATGAAAATCTGATAAATGAACAAAGCTAGAGCAATCAAAACAGTTGGTTCCAAGAACAAAGGCAGACATATAGACCAATGGAATAGAAAAGTGTTTAGCTATAAGCCAGGGCATATGAAGTCAAGTGGTTCTATGACAAGGAGCCATGAATGTACAACTGGAAAAGAATTGCCTCTTTACAAATGGAATTAGGAAAACTATATATCCACCTGTAAGGTACCCTTATCTTACACCATACACAAAATTCAAACCAAGATGAATTAAAGATATAAATGAACGTGAGACCTGAAAATGTGAAATTCCCACAAGATAATATAGAAGGAAAGTTTCATAATATTTATCATGACAATGATTTCTTGCATATAAAAACATGTAGCCAAACAAAACATAGAGAACATAGCCAAACAAAAAATAGAGAAGTAGGACCACATATTGCAACAGCAAAAGAAGCAATACAAGGAGTGAATTTTAATGTATGGAATGGTAGAAAATATGTGCAATACATATATCTAATAAAGATTTAATATCCAAAATAAATAAGAAACTACAACTCAGAAGCTGGAGCAGTGGTTCAGATGGTTTCAGCGTTTGCCTTGCATGTGCAAGTTTGCGGGTTCGAACCCCACCACCACGTACACAAAGAGATGTCAGAGCAATGAAGACCAAATGAAAACTAAATAAAGAACTGATTCTCTCTCTCTCCTCTCTCTCTCTCTCACTGTCCCTCTCTCTTTAAAAAAAAGAAAGAAACTACAACTCAGAAGCAAATCTCTAAACAACCTGATTTAAAAATGGGCAGAGACTTGAATTGATACTTCTTCAAGACATACAAATGGTCAACAATATATGAAAATATGTTCAATTTTATTGATTATCAAGGAAATGAAAATCAAAACAGCAATGATGTTTCTCTTTAAACCTATTAGAATGATCATTATCAACAAAAAGTACTCCACTAAATATTGGAGAGGATATGGAAAAATTCAAACCCTTGTTTACTGTTGGTGGGATTCCAAAAGAATACAGTTATGCTGAAAAACAATAATGAGGATTTTTCAAAAATTTAAAAATGTAACTACCACATGGTCTAGCAATCCCCCTTCAGAGTATTTATCCCAAAGTATTCAAAATAGGACCATTGAGAGATTTTTTTCACTCCCATGTCCATTTTGGCCTTATTCATAATAGCCAAGAGGTAGAAACAACCTCAATGTCCACTGACATAAGCAATAAAGAAAATGTGTACTTAGAATAGAATATTATTTAGTTTTGAAAAAGAAGGCCATCATGTCATATGCTACAGCAGATAAACCTGGAGTCCATTATGCTAAATGAAATAAAAAGATACAGAACAAACACTGCATGATTCCACCTATAACAGGTATTTAAAATTGTCACACTCGTATAGCTGAAAGTAGGATTGTGGCTGCCAGAGACTGGGAGAAGGGAAAATAGGGAATTGCTTAGAATGGATATAGAGTTTCCATCATGTAATATGAAAAGGTTAAGAGATCTGTTCAACTTCAAATAATTAACAGTACTTCAGTCTTCAGTTCAAAATCTGTTAAAATGATAGATTTATGCTGTTCAATACAAAAACAAATAAATTTCACTTTAGTATTACTAGTGCCACACACAAATCTCTAATATCAGCCAATATACCCTGAACTCTGAAAATTCGACTCCTCCTCTTCCTACTTTGATGTTTGATTCTTGGCTTTATCTCAGGAATTCTGGCTCAAGTCTCCACTTACAATACTCCCCTATAATCACCCAGAATTCCACAATTTCTTGACAGGTTGATGTAAACCCTGGCCATATTCAACATGAGAGGAATATTCCATTTCCACTTTGATGCCTTTACATCTGTATTTACTGAATCATTAAAGTTGATCGATTAATATATCAGACAAGAGAGACATAACAATAGAAATATGGATCCATTCTAAAAGTTTACCTTCTAGCAAAAACTTGACATCAATTACCAGTCTCACACAATAACAAGGTTTGAAGACAGCAAAGAGCAGAGAGGACAGATGGACGAGGAGTATCCTAACAGGAAGCACTTGGCTTCAAGCACCAACATGTCATTCAAACTGCCTGAAAACAGTTCTAGTAAAGACATCATGAAGTTCTAGATGAAGCTGAGCCGATAGTCTTTAGGAAAAGCAAGAAGGGGGTTTGCCCTAGAGTTTAAGCAGAAGTTTCCAGACTTGTACTTTAATACTTTGCCAAAAATGTGGCTCAGCCCGATGTTTCTGGGTTAATTCCTACCACTTTTCTTGATGTTCTCATTTCAAAACTTAAGAGTACCAGCCTATCAGCTCAGTTTGTGAGCTGTCTATCCTTAGACCGAATCATTTGCGTCTGTTACAGTGCTGTCTCCTTGAGCTGCAAGTGCAGGGAGATCCATCAGAGTACTCATCAGAGATTAGAAAGAAAACTCTCCCACCACCCCTGTGAGTCAGTTCTCCACTGTGGCTATTAGGCTTTCATACTCTTTATCTGTCTGCATTATTTGTCATTTATTTATTCAGTCAAGCATTGACTTGGGCACCTCCTTCATGCACATCATTGAACTAGTCCTTTGAGGGATAAATACATAAAATAAATTTATTTAGTGGAAAGTCCAGGCATTTATAAAGCAAAGCTAAACATGATCGTTTTGAAATAATGTGCTCTGAGAATAGCAAAGGAGGTGAGAGGAAGATACTAGGGAAAATAATATTTAGGCTGAATTGTGAAATTAAATAAGGACTTCCTGAAGGGAAAAGGGAGACTGTAAAAAGGGCATTTTAAGCAGACAGAGTGTAAGCCATGCTGGAAAGGCAGTAGGACAAGTTCCAGGTTGAGGCAGCTTTGAGTAGTCTTCTATTAGAAGAGCATTTTGCCAATGACACTGAAGGGGCAGGTTGGAGCCAAAGAATCTGAATTTTATAGCAGGAGAATGAGAGTGAAAATAAGAATTAAGGATGCACCAAAGAGACCAAAAGAAAGCTCCGTGAATTAAATTGGTAATATATTTCATGTGAGAAATGCATAAAAAAATTAAAACCTGAGTCTGAATGCTTGAAGGAACCCTAGAACTGTAATAAGGAAGATTTTACCTTACACTCATGCTAACTCCTTCATTTTTGTAGTTGAATATTTTGTTGTTCCAATAGGATGAGGTCTTATCCAAGTGGTCACAAATAGTAAATAGATCTAGATTGAGAGTAGGTAATTAAATTCTCTAATTCCAAACCTCATAAAATTTAGGCCTAGTCAGGCACATTGGTGCAAACCAAAAACCCCAGTGACTCAGAAGGCTGAGGCAGGAGGATCACAAGTTTAAAGTCAGCCTTAGCAACTTAGCGAGGCCCTAGGTAGCTCAGCACGACCCTGTCTCAAAATAAAAAAAAAAAAAAGGACTAGGGATGTGTCTCAGTGGTTAAACATCCCTTGGTTCAATCTCTCATACCAAAAAATAAAACAAAACAAAAAAAAAAACACTTAAATCCAGATGTCCAAATTGCCATATAATTTATCATTCTTTGCACTCTTTCTCCTGCAATTACTTTTATTTTTCTTTTAGAATGCTAGTGGTGGAACCCAGGGACTGACCTATGCTAGGCATGTGTTCTACCACTGAGGCACATCCCCTGCCTCTTCTGCCTTCCTCTTCAGGAGTTCTATGATCTGGCTGCAATGGTTGATTTGAATTCTCAACTTGATTAGATTAGGATGCCTCAAGGTTTAGGAGGCTCCCAAGATTGTTTCTTCTGGATGTGTCAATGAGGGTGCTTTGGAGAATGATTGGCATGTGGGAAAGGAACTGAAGCCAACACCCACCCTGGATGTGGGCAGCACTCTCCAACAGGTTGGAGGCTTGGATGGAACAAAAGCCAGAGGTCAAGAAAGCAACCTCAGATGCAAGTTGGATTCTTCTTCAACAATTCTTGATGGTTGCTCTGGATGTGAGACTCCAGCTCCTTCACTCTTCCTAAGCAGACTCTGCCCAGCTGTTTTGCAGGGAGTTTCCAGGTCTTGAGTTCAAATGGAGATAACATAATTGATCACTTGGTTCTGAGTCTTTGGTATCCTGGACTGGGCAGCCATGTGGTACTGTCTGGTCTCTGGTTCTATAAGTCAATCTAATATTTATATCTGCTGATTCTGTTTCTAGAGAACCCCGACTAATACACTGGTCAAACAACACTGACATCACGCCATGTGTGCCTAATGGTTTTTGCCTTAACGTCCATATTTCTTTCATTAGTTGCTCTGTGACTTTTCCATTCCTGTTTGTCTAAAGTATTGGCTAGCCCTTAAAACCCAGCCTTACTGTTGCCTTTTCTAAGAATCCACCTAAATTTTCCCTACTGTTCCACCCCAGTTAGAAGTAATCTCTCCCTGAATTGCCGCTTAACTCTATGACTCCCTTGATAACTGTTATGCTGCATATTATGGTAAAGTTATACAGTTGTTACATCATGTAATAATGTAAGATCCTCTCAAGTACGGAGACAGGTATATTCATCTTCTGTATTTCCCATAGCTTCAGCTCCAAACTTGACAAAAGGTAGATGCTAAATAAATATCCCTCAGGTACATAAATAAATATTTTCCCATAAAATTGGGGGAAGTGAGGAAAACTTTCTTTGCTTTTCGATATATAAATACTTTTTTAGTTTGGGCATAATTAACATTTAAATAACTCAATTTACTTTCATTGGAGTGGTAGCTTTGATATCTAGCATTACTATCCTTTTAGGATGCAACTTCTCATTTTAGAAAGACATTGCTAAGGTAGTTTATCTTAAAAGGTTTACCACATCAGTCCTCATCCTTTTCAATTTTTTATCACCAAGCAATTTCTTTTCTTGACATGCCTACAGAGGAAAGGATAATATATCTCCCAGGCAACCAGTCATTTACATAGCTGAGATTATTAAAATAAACCTAAGGTTTATCCTGTGTATAAAAAAGGAGGTTTAAATTGCCCTGAAGATCGATGTAAACTCATGGATAGTGTCGGAGTCTTCCTTCCTACAGTGATTTTACTTTCTTGTTCTGGCTTGAAATTCAAGGGGTTGAGGATCCATTTATTTGGAAACTAGAAATAAGGCTAAATATTCTTTAGCTACTCATCTCTCTGACATTAATGAGAATGAATCTAGAATTTATCTCATGTATTTAAAACATGCTTAAATTGTCATTTCATACACCACACACACACACACACACACACACACACACACACTGTCCTACAAAATATCTGGGCTTCTATTCCTGTGATTACCTTATGTGCTTGCTTACTCTTATTCAGAATCTCTTTGGGTGAGGATGGAGGTGAAGACTTTAATTACAGCATCAGAAATGAAGCTGATAATGCTTTATTCACTTAAATTCACATTGTAGGGGGAATGCTTTATTTTAGTTTCTAATCACGAACTATGAAAGAGGAAAAGGCTTTGCGTGACCCTGGTCTAAGATACCATCGGTTACTTCCCATCTAAGTTAAAACCAACTGGAATAATTCAAATCTAATCCATTCTTCATTTTGAATTCATTCATTCATTTGTTCACTCCATCCAAGTACATGTGCACCACCTATTCAAGTCTAGGCATTAATTTGAACAATGGAAAAAAATAGTGAATAAAACTAAGTACATGTGTTAAAGGGGATAATGCTCAATGGGCAGGAGATGGGCAATAAGCAGAGTTCCACAAAGTTGTATAAAAAAAGATCATGAGTTGTAAGTGCTATGAAGAAAATAAATCAGGGGAAGGAAAGAGCAAATCAAGAAAGATTTTTTGATACATAGGAAAAGTTTCCCTAATATTTAGAGTAGAGACTTAATGAAATTATTAGAAAACAACATTTAGATACCAGAAGACTGAATGGTCCTGGAAGAGGGAGGAGGATGTGTGGAAACACTGAATGTGCTTATTATGTTGAAGAGCAGCAATTAAGTTGTGTGCCTAGAATATCACAAGTGGTTCAGACTGATAAAACCTTGAATCAAAGAGGCATTCATGGAAGAGGGCAGAAGACAAAAACTTTATGGGCCAAGGTAAGGCCTTTGATATTTATTTTGAGTGAGATAAGAATCTGCTAAAGGAATTTGATGACAAAAATTATTGAACTTCTGTAGATTTTGGGAAAACCACTTTGGCTGTTATGTAGAATTCTGCAGGAAACATAAAGGATGATAGAAGAAAGACCAGTTATGAGATTATTGAGATATTTTAGAGAGAAGGCTCTTGAATTTGGACTACACTGCTGGTAGTGGAAAGATCAGGAGGTCAGACATTGGATCTATCTTGAAGGTGGAATGGACAGGATATGCTGATAAGTGGCATGTGCATTGTGAGGGACATGGAGGGACTGGAAAAGACCATGATTATTCCAACTCAGAAACTGGGAGGATGACACCACTGGTCATTGGGGTTGTAAGAAATAGGGTTGGATCAGAGTTGGATTTTGTGTGCTGTTCCAATTGTTGCTTAAATCAGGGACAATGAGTGGGCTTGGAATTTAGAGCTCTGTTTTGGTCTTTGTCAAGTTTTCAGTACTAATTAATCTATTTTGAAGAAAGTTCTGTTAAAAGAATTTGATGTGACCAAGTATGGAGTTTGGAGGATTATTTGGAACTCAAGATTTATACATTATCAATTCACAGATCACATTTATCTTGAGGATATTGGAGAAGACACCTTCAAGAGTAAATATACATACAGAAGAATAGAGATCTGAGGTGTGAGCTTTAGGACAACACAATGAGAGGAAACTAGCAACGAGAATTCAGGAAGAAGTGCTCATGAACTAGTGGAAAATCAGGAGAGTGGTAATCTCAACTAAATTGAAATGTAACCACAGTAAGAATGACCAATAGTGCACCTTGGATTCGATTATATATTTTCCCATCTATATGCTTTTTTGTCACCAGGGCTAAAGTGCTATTAACACACCAGACACCTAGGCCATCTGAATTTTCATTGAACCCTTCCAGTTGAGGCAGTAAAAGGAGAATATAGGGCAATGGAGAAAGAAGTGACATTTTATTCTGGTTTTGGAACCAATTGAAGCAAGAGTTACAGTGTCAGCAGGGAAGTTACATACAATGACATGTAAGAGTAGGGTCTGACCATGCCAATGCAAGTTTCAGGAAGTTCAGCAGTAGGATAGTCATTGCATCCCACTGCCTGAGACAGAGTAGTTATAAATACTTACTTTATAAATAAGTGAATGGATGCAGGAGGAAAAGACCAAATCTTTCCTCTGCACGGCCTCTTATATCCAATTAAGGATCATCAAGTCCTATCAGTGTGACATTTTATTTCTCTCACATCTGTCCTCTCTCCATTACCACCATCATCACCCAGGTTCTTATGGGCCACAGCATTCCAAGGATCTAAATGTCCTCTTCTACATGTAACTAACTCATTGTGTATTGTACCTACAGCAATCTTATCATCACAGCTTCTACTCTAAGAACTCCAAGAAGGAATGAAAATAAGCAAAAGGCAATTTTTGTTTCCTAAAATCACCTTCTTGATATATATTTTAATTAATAATAATGGACAATATTTTGATGTTTGGACTCCACAGAGCTGCTCTGCACAACAGCAGATGATTTTAAGCTCATGGAATTAGAATCCTAAACAAATTATATACAGAACCCACCAGACCCTACCTGACATTCATGAAACATCTGTATTTTCAGTACTCCACTCAGAAAGCAGTCCTCTTTCTCATGTGTAGGAATGAAAGATTGCACAACATTTCCCTAAGGTGGATTAACCTAAACCAATCCAAAATAAACTTTTTTTCATGATGTCTTACATTACTTCTTAATCACTTGATTCCATTGAGATGCTGCTGATTTTTTTCTTCCAAACAAATATCTCTGTTTATTTAATCTCTGAGATACATGCGGCCGACTTGAATGCCAATGACAAAACAAGCTAAGTCCAACTTAAACATCCCAATCACCTCCGGGGCACTCCCTAATGCAGGGAAATGGCTTCTTTGCTTTGTTAATAATGGTGGTGGAGTGCATTTCTACTGCCTCTTCTCTTCATTCATGAGTGTTTAAACATTTTAGTAATATGTTATTTACTGCAATAAAGTCAGAGTCTGCTTTAAATTAATAGAGCAGTGTAAACAAGAATCCCATAACACTACTTTATCCGTGCTCAGGATTGCTGAGTTCCAGACATGTGATTCCTGGCCATTTGAATTTTCTACTACTTTGAAGATGGTGGATAAATTCTCTTTAGGTGCATATGAATACCAAATTCAAGTTAATGTGGGTATATGTGTTTTCATGTTTGTATATATTTTGCTTCAGCCTAGTGATTAAAATCAATGCGTTCTAGAGACAAAAATTCCAGCTTCAAATCCTGGCTCTATCAGATTAATCAAGTTATAATCTCTTTAGATCAGTACGCTCTCCTGTAACATGAGGGCAATAATAGTGCCCTCTCTGGTATGTTCAGCACAAAACATGGGGACATTACACACCAAACACTATGCCTGAAGTATTGAGGCTCTATAATATTATCTATGATTATTTTCAAATGTAAGAGCTGATCATGGTCATCTTTGGCCAATAAGGGTCTTTTGAAAATAGAAAAGGGCACCTCTTCTTGAGGGGGAAGCAATTCTGTGGCAAGTATAGACCTTCAGGAGTGGAATTTGAACTGGATTTTATCCCACAGTCACCCTCTTAGCAAGAAAGCCTGTACAGAAGAAAAGCATGCCCAGCTAAATGCACCATCCTAGGAGTTAGGAGTTGGTATTTCCTTCCTCTCAACTTCATTTGTACCTATTCCTTATTTTCCCATTTCCTTTACCATTTTAATGCTTTTGGAATGAGTTGGGATTCATGTTATCAATGGACAATGATCTCAAGAAGAAATTTCTATTTCAAGGGGAAGGTCTCCCGAATTCAGGATTTTTCTTTACAATTTCTAGTTTCTGAAAACATAGCTCTGGATCCATCCTTATAAAGCAAATTTAGAAAAAGAGCACTTAATGAATGAGCAAATTAATTAATAACAGAACATGTATTCTACTTTATGGATCTAAAATTCAAGCATGACTTGAATTGATTAAACTTGTCAACCATAATTTTACTTTAAACAGTTTGAATGCCATGACAACACAAATATTTAAAATAGATATATAGAATCATGCTGTATCATAAAAGTCATCATTGATAAGCACATGTAATTGGGGAAGAGGAACCAAATCATATGGGGGGAAATTATTTTTAAAGAGAGAGATGAAGAAGGGAGAGGCATAGAGAGAGAGGAAGGAAAATCAACTTTATTTTTCATTTGGCCTTTTTTTTCTCTGATACTGAGTTGGGTATGTTATGCTGGGGTTTGATGATTTCATGACTACATGGCAAATATAGGACAATAAAAGATACAAAACTGTCCCCCAAATTGAATCTTCTTGCTGCTTTTTCACAAAATTTGCCAATAGTTTGAAATCTGTCTGGTTACTCAGGAAACTCACTGAGTAATTAAAGTCTTCCTCACCAGCCCATTAAAGTGTAAATTTCTAAACCTTTCACCAAAAGTGTGTTAAGAACCAACCCAGATGCCCATCACTGGATGAAAGGATCCAAAAGCTATATATTTATATATATAGTTTTACTCAGCTATTAGAAACAATGGAATTATATCCATTGAAGGTAAATGGATGGCAATAGAAGAAATCACGCTGAGCAAACTTAGCCAAAACCAAAGAGTCAAGGGCTGAATATTTTCCCTCATTTGTGGAGACTAGAGCTAAACCTAGGCTTGGGGAAAAGGTAGATAAACTCTTGGATTAGAACCACAGAACAAAAATGCAAAACGTTAATATTTATGAGATACAGCTGCAAGATACTGTATAAGATATTTGAACAAGCTGTACTGCATGCCTTTACAAAAACGTAAATGCTTAATCATATTTTCAAATATATTGAAGAATAACAAGGGATGATAGCAAATGAGGAGAAAGGGGAAAGTTGGAACTGAGATAAAGCTAGGTACATTCCTAGCATTTATAAGTATGTCACTGTATATACTGTAGTCATGTATAAAAAAATATTCTTCATAGCCATAAGAATTATGTCACTGTTCTTGGGTATTTTAGGAAAAATATAAGACCCAGAAGAAAGGCAAGGGATGGGGGACAGGAGGAGGGAGGTAGAGAGGTGTGTGGGTGGGGGGTATTGACCAAATTATATTGCTGTATTATGTGCATCCATGAATATGTGACAAAAATCCCATCATTATGTACAACTATAATACATTAATAAAAAGTTAATTAATAAAAAAAGAACCAAACAGCCCAGAACCACAACACTAGGGGAATCAAAAAAAAGGTAGAGGTACAAATGCCAGCAGGATGCTTAATGTCAGTAAAGCCATGTTCAGTGACACACAGTCACACACACTATCTAGATGTGCAGGCAGAGGTGGCACTCTGTTAAGGGTAGCAAACTGCCACAGCCTGCAGAATACCCAAATATACAAATCTAATCAACCCTGACTGTTCCATGGCAAGTCATCTCCACCTCCCACCTTTGGTAGCCCTGACTTTCCTTATTTGGTCTACACCTTATTTTATTTAAAAGATCCATTACTTACTATCACACCATAAAATGTAATGCTTACTATGCCACTTCTCTGTTGTATGTGTCTCCACCTCCTCCACAAACTAGGATATAAATCCATGTGTACAGGGACAGCGGGTGTGTATTTTATTTCACTAATACACATCAAGGACAGGACAGTTTCAGAGACTTATGAAGACTCTCAATAAATATTCCTGGATGAATTGTTTAATATCTCTTTTTGACTAAATATTTTACTGACTTCTATTATAAATATATTTAATAAAATCCCTTATATTGACCAGGGCCTTCAGTGACTGTGTCCACTAACTCTTACCCTCCCTCCATTTGATTTGGTAGCTTTCTCCTTCTGCCTGCTTCTCTGTATATCGTATGGGTTCCTTTTCTGCCATAACCCTGAAGAGTTCTTTCCTGCCTTGGGTCCTTCTTGCAAGCTGTCCCCTCTGTCTGAATGCCCTCCTCCAACCTCCTCTTATTACCAGCCCCTGGTCTTTTATTGGCTAACTTTTTAAAGTGCAGGTTGAAAGGTAAAATAACCTTTCACCTTTAGGGTGGGGGAAAAGAGGAAGAAATCCCGGCTTTAAAACCCACACTGGGGTACTTCTCTCAACACTTTAGGTAAATATCCCCCTTGCAACAGATAAAAAATTCTTCATTTTTTATCCATCCTTGTACCTAACACAGCCTATGACTTAATGTTTGTTTTTTTCTCTGCATTGTTAGACATTATGTCCAATGATATTAAGAATATATTTCACTAATATTTTTCTTAACTCAGTTTTAATAAAATGTATCTCTTACTTCCAATTTGCAAAAGATCTTTTAAAACACTACAGGATAAATATTCCCTATCAGCTTTACTGTCTCTTTTTAGGATTTAGACTTCTAATGCAAAGTCAAAATGAGTTAAGTAAGTTGTTCATTCTTTGTTAAATGAAGCATGGCCATATGGAGTTACACCTGCAGGTGCTCATGAGTGTCCAGATGTCTGTTCCGTGACAGAACCTCACAAGACATTTGGGTATCTTTTGAAGATATTCTTTGTGAAGATATGCTTTGTGAGTGAAGGCTCATTGAAAATGATTTACATCAGTTAATTACTGATGTGTCCATTCACAAGCATATTCCTATCATCTGAACCAATATGCAGTTCAGATTGGCCCTAAATCCTCTCTACTTTTATTTCATATAAATTTATTATCCTCACTCAGTGCTATATTGTTTAATTAAAGTCAGTGGCTGCATTTTGATTTCTTTAATTACTTAACACACAGCTTGTGAGAATGTACAATATTAAATAATAATCAAAAATCAGTTCTTCCAATTTTATTCTTTTTTTCTGATCATCAATCATAGAAAGATGGTTTGTTATATACTAGGGAGTGAATAGCAAGCCTACTATCATTGTTTTCAGTTAGTGTTGCAATGGGACATCTCAAACCGTTAATGCAGTTGCTATGTTGGTATTGCTGCTGTTTTATTTGCCTATCTCTGTGTCTCAAGGAACTTAGTATATCCCCACCAATATATGTTTATTATTAAAGGTGCATAGTAAGACTGAACTTACAGCTACTTTTAGTAGCCAGGCCACAGCTCATTCTTGTACCCTTATTCATGAAACCTGCTAACCTGGACTATCAATTTATGCTGTCTCCTCTCAAATGCATGTCTTAAGTCTTAGCTCTCCCTAAAAGCAACACTGATGATCACAAATTCCTTACATTTCAATTTTTTTTGTATTCCTTATATTTCCCTTTTGTTCATTTACATATTGCTTAACATTACTTTTACCAGTTTCACCAGTGAATATCTTATTTTTGTAAGGTTTCATCACATCTTCACAAAAATTACTATGTTTATAGTTATCTTCCCCACAGTTAGTGTTACAGTGCTTTAAAAAAGTATATTTGAGGACTGGAGCAGTGGCTCAGCAGTTACGGTGCTTGCCTGGCATGCGCAAGTACACGAGTTCAAACCCCAGCACCACATACCCAACAAAGTCTTGGAGCAACAAAATCCACATGAAAACCTAAATAAAATTGATTCTGTCTTCCTCTCTCTTCCTCTATCACTCTCCCTCTCTCTTAAAAAATTTTTATTAAAAAGTATATTTGAAAAATATGGAAATTACAAATGAAAAGAAAAACAATTATGTTTACTCATTTTAAATAAAATACTACAACTGCTTTTAATCTCATCCCCATCCCTAATGTTACTTTTACTCCCATTGTAGCTACTATGAAGCATTTCGTGTCAGCATTTCTATATTTTTCCCCTCACTCTGAACTAAGTTCTTCAGCACTGAACAAATTCTACACTCAGTTCTCCTCAGTAAAGGGGAAGAATAGGGACACATATCAGGAAGTCCACTTGGGTGGCTTCTTCAGTGATTTCAGAATGATTTCATCCATCATGAACAATCTCAGATATAGACTTTTGAATTTATTCTGTCTGTCAATCATCTATTTATATATGTGTGTGTGCCTATGAAATCACAGAAATACCCAGTCAAAAAGTCAAAAGTAAACAGAGAGGAAGAGGGAAGTTGCAGAACAGGGGAGGAATCTTGAGATTTCTTTATTATCGAAAGGGCCCTCTTTTAAAAAAACGAGGCCCATAACTTCATTGTACTTTTAAGTTTGACTTCCAAGTCCCTAATTGTAGAAAAATGTTAAAGAATTAACATGAAAATGAAATCCTTACCTGAAGTTCATGCCTCTAAAGTTTACCCATCTTGTACATTAAATATTTTATGTTCCATTTTTATGTCCATAATTTGCCATTTTCCCCAAAAGAACTCCTTTATTATGAAGTTTCTAGTAGTTGGTTCTTAACAGGATTTTTCTTGTTACATTTCACAAAGAGAAGAAGGCACATTGAGGAATTTTATAACTCTCTAGACACAAGGGTACAGCCTGGAGAATTGTGAACAACTATTTTATTTATACTGTGAGTAAACTGAAGGAAATCCTCTAAGGGATCTCAAGGAATCAGGGTTAAAAGGTAGACTGAGTAATCATATTTAACTTGTTTCCACTTTGCTATGGTTTGCATGTGGTTTGAGTGTCCTTCAAAGGTCCTTTGGGATTAGAGTCTTGGTATCCAATGTGGCCCTACTGGGATATGCTAAGGAACCTTTAAGAGGTAGGTCTGGTGTGGATGGGGAAGAGGGGACCCTCAAGTCATTAGTAACATGCACTTTGAAGGTAGTTCTCTTGGGATTCCTTGGTAGTCCTCATTGGAGGACTGTTAATATACACCATAGTTTCTTTATGCACTCATTCACTGATGGACACCTAGGCTGGTTCCATAGTTTGGCTATTGTGAATTGTGCTGCTATAGACAAGGATATGCATGTATCACTCTACTATGGTCACTTTAATTTTTTAGGATAAATACTAAGGAGTGGTATGGCTGGGTCATATGGTGGTTTCATGTCTATCCTTTTAAGGAATCTCCATGTGGATTTCCATATTGGTTGTACTAATTTTACAATCTCACCAAGAGTGAGAAAAATCATAGAAAAATCAAAGTTAAGATACTGTTGCTTTACTTGGGCTCAAGAACCTATCCTAAATTCGTCAATATACTGCCCAAGGTTTGGAGAAAATGATGATTGAATATGCCAATTATTGATAGAACACGTAATTGATAAAGACCCTAACAGTTAGGAAAACTAGAATATGCCCTCCTTTGGGAAAAATGCCCTAAAGTCCTTTTTCCACATAAGATCAGCAAAAACAATGAAACAGAAGAAGAAAAATTAAATTCATGGGACCCCCTAAGTTGTCTTCCTCCACTTGTAATTCAACTAAGGGACAAAACCATCCCCCACCTCACCTCCACCCCCAGGAATGTTCCAGTGAAGGATGAGAAGGAACTGAAGCTGACTTCAGCTGCTTCTGTCCGTTCTCCAATCTCATACCCTTCCCTCCCTAGATTAAAAAGATAATTAGAACAATGAAACAAGGATATTCAAAACTTTCCTTTCTCACAGGGAGAAAACAATACATAATTCCTTTTCTCCCTTTTCACCTTTCATCCTTCACATGAGGTTCCTCTAGAGAAGGGGCCATTGGATTTATAAAAGCCGCTCTCATTAGCTCAGTGGTAAGACACTTAAAGCAGAAATTAAAACCATGGTTTGAAGACCCACATGGGGTAGCCAAAAAATTAGAACAGTTTCTCAGCCTTAAACTCTACACATGGTCTGAATTCATGTTTATTCTAAGTATTTTATTCTCTAAAAAAGAAAGGGAAATGATTAGGCGATCCAAAAGGAGGTCCTGAGAATATGAACACCCAGCTGGATCTAGAGCCCCATCGACTGAGGTAAAATATCCAGTTGAAGATCCACACTGGAATAATAACAATGAAGTACACAGGGGACATATGAGAGACCTCAGATACTTAAATATAAAAGGGATTAAAGAGGCAGTCCCTTGGTCCCAAAATTTATTCAAAGCTTTTAAAGTACACCAAGGGAGAGATGAAGGGCTGACAGAATTTTTAAGTAAATTAGAGGAACAAATGAGGAAGTATTCTGGGTTAAATACCGATGACACCTTAGGGCAAGAAATGTTAAAAGTACACTTTGTAACTAATAGCTGACCTGATATAGCTAGACTATTACAAAACCTAGAAGGTTGGACAGATAAATGTGTAGAGGAATTGTTGATAGAAGTTCACAAAATGTATATAAGGAGGGATGAACAGAAATAGGGACAACATACCAAATGTTTGCTTTCCACTATGGAAACAGTAACTCAGTGAAAACTTAGCCTTAGAAATAGGGGACAAAATGGGTCTCAACCAATATACTCTCGGGAGCCATAAGCCAAGGAATCACAAAAGGCAGAAAAAAAGGAGTAAATGCTATAAGTGTAGGAAAGAGGGCATTTCAGGAGAGAATGGGTAAGAGAGGAAAAGGTAACGTCCCTCATGTCCTTCTATGAGAACTAGGAAGGTCAGAGGCTCTTATACAAAGAGGTCCTACCAATAGCCCTTGATAAATTTGAAAGTGGACCCAAAAGGGAAGAGGTAACATTTTAAATTGACTCTGGGGAAGCTCACTCCTCTTTAACATATCAACCCACACAGACATAACTATCTGATAAACAGCTACTAGTGTCAGGAGTAAAGGGCAAAGATTTTAAAGTCTCCATATTTAAGAGGACTCAAGTGAGAAACCAAGACAGGCATGTTCAAATATAATTCCTCATTTGCCTACAGCAGGGACCAATTTTTTGGTCAAGACTTAATGTGTGAACTTGGTGAAGGATTAAAAATCAATGATAGGGAAATTCAAATTTCACTTAACGTTCTAACTGCTAAAGAAGAAAAAAAGGTTCATCCCCAAGTTTGGACAAAAGAGGGAATTCAAGGAAAACTACAACTGACACAAATACATGTAGAACTGAAAACCAAGGGAGAAACCATAAGGAGGAAACAGCACCCAATCCCTCTTGAAGGGAGATGAGGATTATATCCTATAATAGATGGATTACTTAAGAATGGCCTCTTCAAACTCTGAATGTCTCTTTATAATACCCCAGTCTTACCTGTAAGGAATTCAGATGGATCTTATAGACCTGTAGAAGACTTAAGAGTACTACATCAAATTACTCAGGATAGACACCCTGTGGTTCCCAATCCTTACAATCTTCTTCACAAAATACCACATAATCACCAGTGATTTGGTGTTATTGATATAAAGGACACTTTCTGGGCATGTCTCCTAGCTGAAGACAGTAGAAATTTATTTGCTTTCAAGTGGGAAAATCCTCAAACTGGGAGGAAACAGGAATATCAATAGACTGTCCTGCCCCAAGGATGTACAAAGTCGCTCAACTTATTTTGACAAATTCTGGAACATGTATTAAAAGGATTTAAGACTCCACCACAAACTAAACTTCTCCACTATGTAGGTAGGTGATTTATTTATCTCTGGAGATGAGAAGGAATGTGTAACTGAGGCAATTAATGCCCAACTTAGCTTTTTGGGACAACAAGGATTAAGAGTTTCAAGAACTAAATTATAATTTGTAGAACAAGAGGTCAAATATTTGGGACATTTGATCAGTGAGGGGAAATGGATATTAAACCCAGAATGAATCTCAGGGATAATTGATATGCCAGTACCTCATACTAAGAGATTTAGAAGATTCTTAGGACTGATGGGATACTGTGGATTATAGATACACTCGTATGCCCTTAAGACTAAAAGACTATATCTTAAACTTTTAGATGGAGAGCCTAACCCAATCCTTTGGAAGCCTGAGGAACTTCAATCACTAGATATGCTTAAACAAGCCCTTTTCACAGCTCCTGTGTTAACTTCACTTCACTTGAGAAACCCTTCTATTTGTTTGTTAATGTAGATGAGGGAATAGCTCTGGGAGTTTTAACTCAGGACCACAGGGAGCAAAAACAACCAATATCCTATTTCTCTAAGCTCCTAGACCCAGTCTTCAGGGGATGACCCCAATATATCCAAGCAGTGGCTTCCACTTCCCTTTTGGTAGAAGAAAGTCGAAAGTTAATCTTTGGAGGGGCCTTAATAGTGAGCACACCCCATCAGCTCAGAACCCTACTCCACCAAAAGGTGGGAAGGTGGTTTACTGACTCCAGAATTCTAAAGTACGAGGCCATTCTCCTGGAAAGGGATGATTTAACACTCACTACTGAAAACTATTTCAATCTGGCTGAATTCTTAATGTGGGGGGGGGGGGAATCTGTCTCTACTAAACATTACTTCATAGATCTAATAAATGCCAGACCAAGGTCAGGCCAGACTGTAGAGAAACACACTTCCCAATGGGCCTTAAGATCTTTATAATGGATCTACCCAAGTTGTTCAAGGGAAAAGACATAATAGATATTCTATTAAAAATGGGATACCGTAAAAAGTAATAGAATGGGCTACCCAATGGGTGGTCTCCCAGACCTATGAACTATTTTCTCTTAACCATGCCCTAAATTTTCTAAAGGAAAAAGAGGGAACAATTTATACAGACTCTAGATGTGCCTTTGGAGTTGTCCACACTTTTGGAAAAATTTGGACTGAACATGGCCTAATTAATAGTAGAGGAGGGGATTTAGTACACAAAGGATCAATTATTCAAATTCTAGAAAGTTTACTGTTACTTGAAGAAATATCTATTATACATGTGCCAGGGCATCAAAGGACCACAATATAGAGGCCCAAGGCAATAGGCTATCAGATGAAGCTGCTAAAGATGCTGCCCTACAATCAGCAATCTCAATTTTCCATTTCATCCATTTTATCCCCTCCCTTTAGTACTCCAATAATCAGCCCACTGCAAGAAAAACAATAAAATTGAGAGCTTCCAAGACACATGAGGGAAAATGGCTTCTACCCCTAATGAGGGAAATGATGACCCATTTACATGAATGAAGACACTGGGGCCCAAAGGCCATGTGCAATGCTATATTAAGAATTATATTGGTGCATAAGAATTAATACAGTAGCCAAACAAGTAAATCAAGGCTGTATCACCTGTAGAAGAGTTAATAAAGAAGCTTCAAGAAAACAGCCTCCAGGAGGGAGAAATTCTGGATTAAGACCCTTCCAAAACATCCAGATTGACTACCCTGTGGCTCAGTGCTACTGCTAGCAAGACAACTAAGGTATTATTGGAATCAAAATTCCAATATTCAGTCTAATAGAAAATATGGATTCAAGTAATGGAAGTAACTTATGAAAATCTTAGACATAAAACGGTAATATCATACTCCCTGACACCTTCGAGGGTAAGATGGAGAGAATGAACCAAACTTTAAAGATGCAGATTACTAAACTGATGTCAGAAACAAAGCTCTCCTGGACTAAGTGTCTCCCCATCACTCTCCAACAAATTAGAACAGCTCCCCAAAATGACATAGGCTTATACTCATGTGAATTATTATATGGGTTACCATATTTAGGAAAAAAATTCTTAAAATGTATATATTAGGTCTCTCTTCTACCGTATACTCTTTGAGACTACAGGGCCTTCTGGCATAGACACCACCTCTGGAATATTCCACACACCCACATCAGTCAGGGGACCACGTCTTGATCCAGGTCTGGAAGGAAAAGAACCTGGATCCTTGTTGGGAAGGGCCTTATCTAGTCCTGCTCACAACTAAGACACCTGTCTGGACTGCTGAATGAGGTTAGGCTCACTACACACATGTGAAAGGGATCTCAACTTCTAGTTGTGAAAGACAATGAATCTCAATCCAGCACCCAGACCCCACCAAACTGGCTCTTAAAAGATTTTAATAATGTTCATGATAATATCGAGAATTACATCTTCTAAGTTGATTATTGATGTAGCTCAGATCATCTCTCCCCTGATTTCTAAATCTAATGTTTACCAGGTGCTACTCTGTAAAAGTTCACCTAACCAGGAGCACTTGTCTGGGATAAATGAATATTATTGTCCAAAATGTTCTGGAGAAGTTAATCTCTATAAACCTTACAATGATGTTACCAAAATTATCTGGGAGGTAAAAGATTTATAAAAAAAATTCTTAAAGTAAAAATTGAACAGGTGAAAAGAATTAAGTATTAAATAGTCTGTCAGCACATCAAATAAAAGCAACTTTTACGTTTGTGCAACAGGAGGGCAGGTAGCTCAAGTGGTCCCATTCCCTCTTGACTGGTCTGCAGATCCAATGGGCATGAGTTTCATGATATACCTCTTTCAGGAAAGGATGGCCTAGGGAAATAACTCTTGTAAAACCCTATCACTGCTGTTCCTGGAAGCACAGATTCAAAAACAAGAGCTCCCAAAGATCATCCAACCCCCTTCCCTCAGAACCAATTTACCTCATGCCTCTCTAGGTGGGGGAACCAATTGCCCTTCTTAGGAAATATATCTGGGTGCCATGAAGGCTGATCATTTGAGGAGGTATCAAATCAAACAGTGCTTGATATATTCTAAGCCAGTAACTGGTGGTATTGTGGGGGGCCTTTTCTTACCTGCCAATTACAGTGTAACCTGTACTTTGATTCAATTGGCTATCCCTTCGACCCTGATATTTCTTAGACCAAATCAACAACAGTCCTCTGAAAAAGAAGAGATTCTCTCTTCCCATGAATCATTTGATCCCCATAAGTCAGCAACCAAAACTCAAATAAAAATAAATTTTGAGTCAATTTCCCTTTGGTGGTCCATGATATTGGATTACATTGAGGATAATCACCAAAAAGTTATTAATTACAAAAGGGAAATTATCAAGGAGCTAAATGTTACCAATAAAATAATGTGGAAAAAATAATAATGTGGAAAGAAATAAAAATATTCATTATCTTTCTATGAATTATTATATTCAGGGTTGTAATCCTGATAAGATATATAGAGGATATTATTCAGAGATTGATGGTTATCACTAAAAAACTTTCAGCTATAGGACAAATCAATTATCCTGAAACCAATGTAGTCAAAGACAAATGTTAAAAATTGTTATCAGAATTTGAAGGAAAGAGTATACATGGAGCATATAAGAGAGGTGAATTGTAAGGTTTATGTTTTTCTTTTCTGTCAAAGTTAAAGACTATAGTGCAGTATAGACTACCTCCAATTTTAGATCCTCCTACCCCTTTAAGAATAGTAACTCCCTCCCCTGTGTATGCCCACCTCTTTCCTCTTTCCAGGGTCTATTTCCAATATCTGCCTATCTCTTTCCAGTGACCTCTACTGACACATATCTACCTCTTTCTGGTGACACAACTCTCTCCCAGTCACCACCTATTTCCTCTCTGTACCCGCTTTTACCTTACCTTAGCCAAGTGCATATACTGTGCACATGAGCTCCTCCAACCAGAGCAAAGGACAGCATCAAGTCAAGTTCGAGTTAAAACCCCTGATTTTCCTGTTTCTGTGTGCATTTTTCTTTTTTCCCTTCTGCCAAAGTAAAATTTTTGCCTCGCTCACATGCATCCAACCACATGTTTGATTACATTTCTAACAAAAGGAAATAGTTTTATCAAAGCTACCCTACTGAGAGTTTTCAAAGCCTAACTGACCTTGGGAGGAAAAAATAAAGCAAAACAAAAACAAATACAAAAAAAAAAAAAAGCAAAACAAAATAAACAAGAACCCTTCCAGCCCATACAACATCCAGCTCCGCCTTAGTGTGGCAAATAGTACTTGAGAAATCCTTTCAATGCTCATAGCTCAGAGACACAGTGTCACTAAGAGTCAAACTCAATCATGGGACCACAGGATACTTTCCCTCCATTACATCTCATCACCACTTCAACTAAAGGTCTACAAATGTCAGTTCCAGTAACCCACTATATCACATCTGGGTATCGGGGGGAAAAAATTGCATGGCAATGATAGGAAAACACAGTTTGAAGTTAGAAAACATCAAACCTAACTCAGATATAAATTCTGAGAAGTTAAACGTAATTCTTGACTTTCCTTCCCTTTTAAAGATAAGGTATTTTTTCACCTCAGAATGTTGGAATTATCAGACTAGAAGTTGAACAAAGGTATGATTAATATGCTAGGGGTTCTCACTGATGAAGAAGAAAGCATGTGAGAACAGATGGACACTTTCAGCAGGAAGAAGGAAATGCTAACAAAGACTGAAAAGGAACACTAAAGCTCAAAAACACTCTAACAGAAATTAAGAATGGCATTGACAGGGGCTCGATAGTAAAATGGGCATGGCTAAGAAAAGAGTCACTAAGCTTGAAGATATCCCAGTAGAAATTTCCCAAACTGACAACAGAGGAAAAATGACTGAAAAAATGAGACAGAATATTCAAATACTGTGGAACAAATAGTAGAACACACATAGAATGAGGATACTATAAGGAGAAGAAATAAAGTAATCCTAATAATAGTGGAAGAAATAGCAATTAATGCATTTGTCAAGATTAATGTAAGACACTGAACCATAGAAAAAGGGGACTTAGAGAACATCAAGCATGATAAAACAAAATAAAACCAAACAACAAAAAATCATCTAGACATATAATATTCAAATGACAGAAAATCAAAGATGAAAAACAAATCCTGAAAGAAGGCAGAGGAAAAAAACACCTGATCTATAATAGGAAAGAAAGGGTAAGAATTACATTTAATTTCTCTTTAGAACATATGCAGGCAAGAAGAAAGTAAACTGAAATATTTAGTGCTGAGAGAAAATAACACCAACTGGAATTTTCCACCCTATGGGAGTATCCTTCACAAAAGAAGATATAAAGACTTTAGTGATACAAACAAATTGAAGCAATTTGTTACCAGTAAATCTGTCTTGTCAAATGTGCTAAAAGATGTTCTTTGGAGAGAAGAAAAATGGTGTAGGTTAGAAACTCAGACTATATATAAAGAAGGAGGAGCATTAGAGAAGAAAATAGTCAAGATAAAATGAAAACTTTTTAAACACTCTATGAAATAGTTTGATTAGAATAATATCAATAGCATATTTGATGTTCTGTGTGCATATATATGTATATACATATACACATATATACTTGAATGTATGCATGTTTATGTGTGCTTATATATAAGTGAAATCAAGTCTGTCAATGAAATAGGGGATAGGATGGAAGAATTAGAATTACTTTGTTATCATATGATACTTTTATTCACCTATGTTGTGGGATGGTTCTATTTTGGATTAGTTATAAATGCTTACAGTATATTCTAGAGCAACTATGGAAAAATTAATTTAACAGATATATTAAGAAATGAAGGGAAATGGAATTACATAAAATACCTCATAAAACCACAAAATGATAGAGTGGGAGTGGGAGACAAAAATAAAAACAAAGCAAATGAGTAGAGAACAGTGACAATCTGAGAAGAAGAAAAACACACTATTTTCCCCACATTCATGCCCTTTCCACAGAATGCTTCACTTCTGGTCACAAGTGTATGTGGGGATTCTCCACCAGTGACAAATCAATTATCCAGCAAACATTAACTGTGTGTTCTCTAACTCAATTCACCTCCTACCATTATCTATCCGAAGACAGTGTTATATTTCACAGGTTAAAGGGTCAGTCAGTCCCACAAGATGTCTCCCATTTCAGATGTCAATTACAAACAGCAAGTTGTCACCTATGACCAATGGGATAAAACTTGGAGTTTCCATAAATCCAGTTGATTTTGATTAATTTGCTACAGTAGTTCACAGAACTCAAGAAAACACTTAGTTAGGTTTAGTCCAATTATTAAAAGGATACTACAAATGATAAGGATGAACATCTAGGTGAAAGGGATAGATAGGCAAGCTATGTGAAGGAAGGTGAATGGTGCTTCCATTCCCCATATGAGTGGTCCACCTCTAGGCACTTCTGGTGGTTAATTCACCTGAAGCTCTTCTAATCCTGCACTTTTGGATTTTATGCAGGCTTTATTACATAGGAATGATTGATTGAATCATTGGTCATGGGTGACCAACATAATCTCCAGCCCCTTTTCCCTCCCTGAAAGTTGGGAGGTGGAACAGAAAGTTCCAACACTTACCACATGATTGATAATCTTGGCAGCCAGCCTCACATGCTGAGGCAGTCCAGAAGCCCTTCATCTCATTAGACTCTCATCTAATTCAGTCATCTTATTAGCATAGGAAAAGATACTTGACACTAAAGAGATACAAATATTTTAGAAGTTGTATGCTAAGAAACAAAAGATAAAGTCCAAATATATATCTCACAATATTAAATCCAACACTATTAATAATCACTTCAAACATCAATTTAAAGATACAACAAAATAATAGGTGTAAATATACAAAAAAAGGAAGATTGTTAGAACTGATCAAAAAACAATAGGGGAAAATGGATTCCTCACTGAATTTTACCACATAGATGAGGAGGAGCTAACATCTCTTCTTATTAAGTAAGATATTCCAAGAAATTTAAAAGAAGGACACTCCCAAACACTTTTTATTAGGCAATCATAACTCTGATACCAAAACCCAACAAAGATGCATTAAAAAAACAAAACTACAGACCAATATTCATGATGAACATCAATGCAAAAATCCTTAATAAAATTCTAGCAAACCACTTTCAAAAACACATTAAGAAAATAACTCATCATGATCAAGCAGCCTTCATTCCAAGGATGCAAGGCTGGTTCAACATATGCAAAACAAAAAATGTGATTTATCACTTAAACAGAATTAAGGACAAAAACCATATACTCATCTCAACTGATGCAGAAAAGGCCTTCAATAAAATGCAGTACCCATTTATGCTCAAAACTCTATAAAAGATGGGTATCGAAGGATCTTAACTTTGTAAACGCCATATATGCCAAACCATGAGCTAGTATAATACTAAATGGAGGAAACCTGAAAGCATTTACACTAAACTTGTGAACAAGACAAGCATGTCTGCTTTCACCACTTTTATTCAACATAGTCTTCAAAACCCTAGCAGGAGCAATCAAGCAACAGAAGGAAATCAAAGTGATCAGAATAGGAAGAGAGGAGGTCAAACTATCCCTTTTGGTTGATGACATGATCCTATATCTGGAAGATCAAAAAACTGTACCAGAAAACTTCTTGAGCTTATACAGATGTAACAAAGTAGCAGTCCAGAAGATCAACACCCATAACTCAACACCTTTCCTATATGCTAACGGTAATATGGCAGAAGATGAAATCAGGAAATCAGTCTCATTCACAATATCCTCAAGCACAATAAAATTCTTGGGAATTAATCTAACATGAGCAGTAAAAGACCTCTAAAAAAGAAATTATTGAACATTGAAGAAAGAAATTAAAGAAGACTTGAGAAGATGGTAAGAAGTTCCATGTTTTTGGGTAGGCAGAATTAATACCATTAAAATGATCATTCCACCAAAAGTGCTATACAAATTCAATGCAATCGCCATCAAGATTGCAATTATATAAAAAGTAATTCTCAAATTAATTTGTAAAAATAAGAAACCCAGAATAGCCAAAACATTACTAAGGAAGAAATACAAACAGATGGCTTTGTAATATCAGATCTAGAACTATACTATAAAGTTGTACAAACACAACTAGCATGGTACTGGTATCAAAGTAGGAATGAAGACAAATGGAATAGAATAGAAGACTCTGAGACAAACCCATAAATCTTTAAATATCTGATCTTTGATAAAGAGGCTCAAAATACAACATGGAGGAGATACAGTCTATTCAACAAATGTGCTGAACAAACTGGGCAGCCACTTGCAGAAAATTGATATGAGATTCTTATCTCTCACCTTGCACAAAAATCAAGTCAAAATGGATCAAGGAACTAGGAATTAATTAAACCAGCTACCATACAATAGCTAGAAGAAAAATTAGGACCAATACTCCAGCATAGGGAGTTAGCAGCAACTTCCTCAACAAGACTCCCAAAGAGAAAGAATTAAAGTCAAGAATTAATGAGTGTGATGATGATGCCATTAAATTAAAAAGCTTTTGCTCAACTAATAAGTTGGTCAAAGCTGTCAAGAGAGAACCCACATAATGAGAGATAATCATGGCCTGTGATCCACCAAAAGGTGACTAATATCCAAAATTTACAAAGAACTCAAAAAACTTGATAACAAAAATACAAACAATCCAACCAATAAATAAGTCAGAGATTCAGACAGAAGCTTCTCAACAGAGGAAATTGAGCAAGCCAAAGAATACATGAGACAATATTCTAAATTACTGGTAATCAGAGAAATGCAAATCCAAACTACACTGACATTTCACCTCACACCAGTCAGACTCACAAAGATGAATATAAACAGTAACAAATGCTGCAGGGGTTGTGGGGAGATAGGAACACTAGCACAATATTGGTGGAACTGCAGACTCTTAGAGCTGTTGGGAACATGAGGTTCAGCTGGCTTGTAGAAGAACTGGTGGTAAACAACTCTAAGGGGTCCAGCTGGCTTGTAATTAGCAAATTGCCTGACCGCATGACTAAGCTATTCGGCCACTCATTTGTTACAATTGGAGAAAGGTGTTTGCACTGTACCCTATTGGCTGTTGTGATGGATAAATAGAGTAGCAGCTAGTCAAGTAAGGGAAGCAGCCAAAGAGAAAGCATAGAGCCAAAGGAGAAGCAGTAGCCAGAGAAGAGCAAGAAAGCAAGCAGCTGTGTCCTGAAGGAAGAGACCACAGAAGCAGTCAGAGAAAAAGCAGCAGTCAGAAGAAGCCACAGCAGCAGCAGCAGCAGCAGCAGAGACATCAGAGAAATCAGCAGCGGTAGAAGGTGCAAGTCCCGTGTTCCAGCTGCCGGCGTTCGCCCCCTTGTTCCCGGCTCCCCAACCCTTCCTAACTCAGCCCCTCGGAGGATGGCTCAGGCTTGCTGGGTCACCCTGTCCGTTCCTCGCTCTGGAGTGCAGCGAGGAGCGACTCCTCGCCCCATCCCCGCCCTAACTCGGCCCCTCGGAGGACGGCACGCTAAGCCGTTCTGCCCGCTCCTTGCACAGGAATGCTGCGTGGAGTGACTCCTCTTCTTCCCCCTTCCCCAGCCCTGTCCTGCCAGCGCCGGTGCCCGGTTCCCAATGTCCTGCTGGCCCCCCGGGGAATGGCCAAGGTCCCCCGAGGCCGTTCCGCCGCTCCCCGCTCTAGAACCCAGGGCGGGGGGCGACATAGAGCCACTCTGAAAAGCAGTGTGGAGACTCCTCAAAAAATTAGGGTTGAATCTACCATATGACCCAGCTATCCCTCTTCTGGGTATTTTCCCAGAGGAATTAGAATCAGCACATTACAATGACATAGCAAAATCAATGTTTATAGCAGCTCTGTTTACAATAACTAAATTATGGAATTGACCCAGTGTATGCTCTGGTATCTCTATACAATGGAGTTCTACTCAGCTATTAGAAATGATATTGTAGTATTTGAAGATAAAACAATAGCAATTCAAGAAATCATGCTGAGCAAAGCTAGCCAAACCCAGAGAGTCAGGGGTTGAATGCTTTCCCTCATTTGTAGAGATTACAGCTAAACCAAGGCTTGGTTGAAAAGGCAGTCAAACTCATATATTTGACCCACCAAGGCCATACCAACATATAATCTAGAACCATAGACATGTAGGCTGGGGAGGGGGGAGGTGAGAGGCAGGAGAATGGGAAAGGGGGGAAGATGGGAAGAGATCTAGGGAGATAATCAACAATGTAGCATGTAGCATGTTATTTAGCCCCCTCCAGAAGTGAAATGATACTTTTACAATCATTTAATTCTGGAAAATTATATATATATATCTCACCAACATCTTTCAATCAGAAATGGACCAACCCATCAAACAGAAAATAAATGAAGACAGAGTTTAACTCAACTAAATATAATTGACATATATTTATGATTTCATCAAGCATAAGCAGAACATGCATTATTCTCAAACTCCTAAAATATGTACACCAAGCTCAACCACAATCTGGGATACAAAATACCACTTCAAAACTTCAAAAGAATAAAAATCATATAATGCCTCCCCCCAGTCCTCAGTGGAATTAAACAATAAATCACTAATAAAAAGATAGCTGGTAAATCCCAAAATAATTGGAAATAAACCACGTTTCTTTAAAAACAGCAAAGAACGAATCTCAAGGAAAAAGTTACAAGTATTTTTGATCACCTGTAAATGAAAACAACTAAGATTTGCAGGAACAGCAAAAGCAATGTTTCAGAAAATATTTTAGACCTTTGAATACAAATTTTAGAATATAAAAAAGGACCTAAAATACAAAAATCTAAGACTCCCCATTAATAAAACAGGAAATGAAGAAAAAACTGCAAAGTATAAAAAGAAGAAATAAAAAATTAGATCAGCAGTCAATAAAATTGGAAACAGGAAGTCAAAAGTGAAAACTGAAAAAGCTGTTCTTTAAAAATATCAATAAAATTGATAAATCTGGAGGCAATGGGGGACACAAATCACCTATGAAAGGAAGATTTTACTGTTAATCTCAAAGATGTTGACAGGATAAAAAAAATATATGATGAACAATTCTGTCCACAAAAATGATAAACTACATGAAACTGAACAAGCCCTTGGAGGACAAATTCTTCCAAAATTCATGCACGAAATAGATAATCTGAATGCACTATAACTTCAAGAGAAATAATTAATAAGTAGACAGGTGCAGTGGCATTTTGATCCCAGGCACATGGGAGGTTGAGACAAGAGGAAGTTCAAGGCCACCCTGGGCAACCCCAGGAGAATCTGTCTCAAAATAAAAACAAAACATAGGAAGGCCTGAGGGTGTATTTGAGAGGTACAGCCCTGGGTTCGATCCTCAGTACTGAAAAAAAGTTGAATAACTGAGATTCTTTCATGACAGAAACCATGAGGGCCAGGAAGAGTTATTGGTGAATTTGAAAAAGCATTTCACGGAGAAATCATACTAATTCCTACTATCTCTTATTTAGTCAGCTTTTTCACTGCTATGACTAAAAGACATGAGAAGAACAATTAGAGCAGAAAAAGTTTATTTAGAAGCTCATGGTTTCAGAGGTCTCAGTCCGTGGACAGCCAGCTCCATTCCTAGGGCCCTGTGATGACACAGAACAGCATGGTGGATGTATGAGAGGGAGATAAGCAGCTAGGGACTCCGCACCAGGAAGAAGAGAGCAGGGAAGGGAGATGGAGAGAGATCCCGGGAGAGAGATAGAGAGAGGACACTCTGCTCATCAAAGACAAAATCTAAACTCCAAAGGCATGCCCCCAGGGACCCACTTCCTCCTGCCACACCCTATCTGCCTAAAGTTATCGTTCAATTACTCTATCAAGGAGTTAATTCACTGACTGGGTTAAGGCTGTCAAAACACAATCATTTCACCTCCAAACCTTCTTGCATTGTCTCACACATGAGCTTTTGGGGGACACCTCACATCTAAACTATAATACTTTTTCAGAAAACCAAAGCAGAGATAATACTTCTAAATTCATTCTGATTCTAGATTTAAAGACAATATCATTACAAGAAAACAAAACTACTGATGAACATGTCTCATGAGCATAAATGTAAAAATCTTCAACAAAATGCTGGAAATCAAACCCCACAATAGAAAAAAAAAACTGTATAACACAACCAAGGGGACTTATTGTAGGAACAGTGGCTAAAAATTTTAAAATCAATTAATATAACTGATCATATCAACAAGTTAAAGAAAAAATAACTATTAATAGTTGCAGAAAGAAATTGAAAAAAAATCACTCATGATAAATTATTAACCAAATGAAAAATAGAAACCTATTAACTTAATAAAGTTTTGCATTTGATGAATTTTTGGTTGTACCACCGTGGTGGATCCTGTGATTTCTACCCAATCCCTTTCTTCAGTACCAGGAAAGTCTTTCCCCAAAAACCTAGGGTAAGACATAAAGCTGAGTCTTAGGATTTGCCCTCCAAGGAATAAAGCCATCTCATCTAAATTTTCATTCACCTGGGGGAAGCTCATGTATAATTCTATATCCATGTGGGAGCATATATAGCATTTCCTTCTGCTGGTTGAAGTCAACTCTGAAACGCAGTCTCAGCTCTTGAATTTTCCGGAGTTTCAACCTAGGCTATAAGCACTGGCATGTTACTCCAAATCCTTTTTTTGTCCTGTCCACTCATTCTCTCACAGGTGTTAGGACTGAAAGCACCTCTCAATAACCTTCCATTTATTTCCTGAGAAAACAGGCCTATGGAAGTATCTTAATTGTTCTCTTCTGGACAAAGAACTTGGAAGAATTTATCAGTAATACTCACCAGATAATTTATAATACTGATGATGAATATAATAATAATGATAAATACAGATACCATTTTTTACCATTCACTCTGAACATATGCTGTTATTTATTCCTCATTTCAGCCCTGCAAAATATGTACAATACTATTATTCCCATTTTTCAAATGAAGAAGCTAAGGTTAAGAGTTGAAATAACTTTCATGAGGAACTATAGCCAGAAAGTGTCTAAAGTCAGAGGCAAATCCATAATTCATATACAATATGAAAAATTCACCAGTTTAAAATATTTCTTTGCCGAGCTCTTAGGAAGAGTTACCATTCTGAAGATGCTGACCACAGGAAGAAATCAGAAGAGACTCTGCCAGGTGCAGGGTGCACACCTATAGTCCCAGCCACTGGAGAGAATGAGGCAGGATGAGTGCAAGTTGAAGGCCAGCCTCAGCTGCTCAGCAAGACCTTGTCTCAAAATAAAAATGTTTTTAAATGAAAAATATTGAGTAGGGCCATAGCTCAGACATTGAAAGCTCCTGGATATAAACTCCAATAATGAAGGAAGGAAGGAAGGAAGGAAGGACGGAAGGAAGGAAGGAAGGAAGGAAGGAAGGAAGGAAGGAAGGAAGGAAAGAAATCTCCTTTGAAGAGAATTGTACCTATGGGGAAAGGAACCAGGAAAAAAAATGAATTCTCACAGTGGTCCTGGTAAAACGTGATAGCACAAGCTAACTTCAGGTAGTATTTCTTCAGTTTCCCTTGTTCTCTTTGCAAAAGGCTCATATCACAGGATCATGATCCGTAGGTATAGAAAAAATACAGCTGCAGGCTCCTACTAGCATGGTATTGACCAATCAAATCAAGATTATTATATGCAAAATGAAAGGCTTAGCACTTCTGAAGAACAGGGGCTCTTTTTGAGAAAGTAGTATTAATTTCTTCAAACAGGATGAGGGTAAAAGTAGGGAAAAGAGAAAAGAAAAACAGGAAGTAAGAAAGGAGTAGAATAAGGCAGGAAGTGCAGGGAAGTTTTATAGGGGTAAAAAAATTTAGTAGTAAGTAGTATTTGCTACTAAAAAAACATATCTGGGCTTGGGTTATAGCTCAGTGGCAGAGCACTTGCCCAGCACATATGAGGCACTGGGTTCAATTCTTAGCACCACATAAAAATAAATAAAACAAAGGTATTTTTTAAAAGCATGAAAATAAATGAGCTTTTAAAAATCATATTTGCATTAACTATAATTATAAAGTTGATCACATGGTTAATAACTGGTAGACATATGTAAAGCATCTATAATGTTATTGCTTATTGATATGATTTTTTTCCTACTGATTTAGTTACTAAGATGACAAAAACAATGCCTTGTTTGGCTATTTTAATTCTTTTCTCACATTTAGTGTTTTGGAGAAATTGTTTTCAAAGAAAAAAAAATGTTTCAGAGCTTAATTTTTAAAAATAGAGTCTTCAAGAAGGCCTTTCAAACATTCTTGAATCAAGACAGGTCTACATGCTGAAAGGTACCTGATACCTGTTCAAATGGTTATTATCAAAAAAGACAACATATATGAAAAAAAGAAAGCTCAAGTAAACTGAGAATGTAAATTAGTGTGGCCAATACCAAAATGGTATGGAAGATCATTAAAAAACTAAAAATAAAATTACCATATGATCCACCAATCCCATATCTGGGAATTTACCTGAATAATTGGAAATCGATATGTTTAAGAGATATCTGAATGCCCATCTTCAAATCAACCTAAGTATCTGTTGGTGGATGATTGGGTTAATAAAATGTGGTATGCATGCAAATGGAAAGAAAATTTGACACTTAACATGGATGAGACTGGAGAACACTATGCTAAGTGAAGTGTACCAAACACAGAGATAGCAACACCACAATTCTCATTTACATGTGGAATCTAAATCAAAGTCAGAAGCAAAAAATAGAATTGTGGTAACCAGAGGCTGGGGAATGGGGTGATGAGAATCAAAGGGTACAAAGACCTGGTTACCTAGAAGGAATAAGTTTCATTTTGTTTTGCATTCCTGTTTTAATCAAATTCACAGCCTGGTGAATTTAGCTAGTAGTTAGGTACTATTTCAATCCTCTAGAAGGAGGATGGATTATAAATGTTCTTGTCACAGTGATGGATGGATTTGTTGACTTTATTTGGTGATATAGTATTAAAATTCATAATATCACTTTGTATCCATAATTACACACAGATATATTTTGTCAATGTATAATTTTAAAAACTGAATAGGTGGGGAAATTGAGAAGGGTCTCAGTGGTAGAGAGCTTGCCTGCCATGTGCACCACATTCCAACAAAGTGGAGGAAAAAGAAAAAAAGGAAAAAAAATTAACTCTCTTTCTCTCTGTCACACTCTATTGAAAAAGAAGTGAATAAGTGCATGGGACTTCTCCCTCAAATGTTAATTCAGAGAATTACATTTATTTTGTAGACTACAGTTGCCTACTTATGTGATCCCCCAAATATTTGAAGACCTCACTGTTTCTTTGATTTTGAAAATGCATTGAAAAGAAAAGAAAGACTATCCTTAAGGATGTTGGACTCCAGGTTTAGAGTCTTTGTCTTTATAGCAGGTGAAGAGATAGTAAAGAGATACTAAAGGGAAACTGATTAATACCAATGCTACTGAAATTATAACATTGTAGAGCTGGAAGTACCTTTAAATGACCCATCCTGAAAGGTAAAGGTAAGTATTTTGCTTATTAGTCTTTTCTTTAGTCATTGTCTTATATCTGAAGGAAAGAAAATCCATGCTGTGATACAGAGCATAAGTTGGAATATTAATAATGCAGCAAACCCTGGCTTCTCATTTAATAAACAAACCAATCACATCAGAAATTTATGAGAAGAAAGAAAAATGCACTAACTTCTAATGGCCCCCTGCCTGACTAATTACCACTTGCTTATCACTTCTGAAAATTAGCCCAGACATAGGTCATACTGCAAAGCAGAAATTTTATACTCCATCAAATATTCTTTATGCAGATGTACATATCAAAGAGAATTTACCAGGCTGGGCTGTCCCTAAGCTTTGAAAATCATATAAAGAGTCTGATTTGGACTGTATGTATGCCCCAAAGTATGGCTTACTTCATACCCTGATCATTTATTTGACAAGGGTCAACAAAGACATTTGTTCCAATTCACTCATTAATGATACATACACTGAACTCAATGTGAAAACACTGTGCTATGGAGAATGCAAAAACAAATATTATAATTTCCTTTGGTATTTAATAAGCTTAGAGTGCAAATTTATTCAAGAGGATTCTGAAGTTTTCATTACAAAGTGAGGCTCTTTTTGGTTGTCACAGGAGAATGGGTTGACAAGTTGCAGGAGTCCAGGTTTTTGTGAATTAGTCTTATCTATATTTCCTGAGAAAGTTTTATTTATGTCTGATCAAAAATTTTGGAAGCTTTTTGCAGTAAAATGTTTTAAAATCATTAGAAAAATTGGAAAAGATATGGGAGGATTTTTATGGTTTATGTATTTATTAATTTTCAACAAATATCTATTGAGTCCTCCTTATCCTACAAAATATTTTTTAATTTGTTGTATATTTATTTTTTTTTAATTTTTAAAAATTTTGGGTAAATGCTATAACCAGATGCCAACAAATTCGAAAACTTACATAGAGTTGTAGTAAACCCTTCAAAAATACAAAGTTACCAAAACTGACACAAGAAGAAATAGAAAATCTAAATGCCCCCATACTTATTAAAGAAATTGGATCCTTATGTTTTCATACACACAAAAAATATTTAGGCTTGAGTATCTTTAATAATGAGTTATATCTAATGGTTAGGGAAGAAATAATACCTATCAACTAAAAAAAAAACTTCAGAAAACAGTCTAGCTTCCTGAATCTGCCTAAATCTATGCCATAACATGGCAAATAAATAAAGAAAAGAAAAGAAAATTATAGACAAGTATCCCTCAAGCACATGAGCACAAAACCCATAACAAAATGTATGAGGTGAACCAGTAATTTGTACAAAGTAATCTACATCATGACCACATTGGGATTATTTCAGCAATACGATGTTTATCCATTAATTTAAAAATCAATTCTAATTTCCATGTTAATAGAATAAGGCAGAAAAGACTTATGATGACCTCAGTAGATACATTAAAAACTTTGAAATAATACAATTCTATTCATGAAAACAATTCTCAGCAAACTAGTGATAGAAGGAAATGCCCTAAAAAAAAGCCTAAGGTTATTAATATTCCTAACAGTCAAGGATGGAAAGCTTTCACTCAAGACCAAAAATGAAGCAAATATCCCTACTACCTCCACTGGTCAACCTTGTACCAAGTACTGGGAAATGCAGTGAAAAGCACTGAGCAAATGAATAAGCAGACACCCTTGTCTCAGAAAGTGTATGTGCCATAATAAGTAATAAAAATGACATTTAATAAAAGTTCTAATACAAATCTAGACATTTTAAATAAGATACTGCTATGGTCTAAATATTTGTGTACCCCTAAAGTTGATATATTGTAATCTAGATTTGAAAAGTGATGGTAATGACTGGACATGGTAGTGCACACCTGTATGGGACCCTGGAGGCTGAGGCAGGAGGATTGCAAGCTCAAGGTCAACTTCAACAATTTAGTGAGAACTTGTCTTAAAATTAAAAAAATAAAATAAAAATAAAAAGTGCTGGGGATGGGCTCAATGGTTAAGTACCTCTGGGTTCAATCCCTGGTACCACCCCCCAGTCAAAAAAAGAAAAGAATGAAAAGTGATGATAATAGGAGGTGGAGTTTTTGAAACATCAATAGTCATGAGGGAAGAATAGGAATAATCAGTGTCTTCACAAAATAAGCTCAAGAGAGAATCAGCACCCCATCTATCACATGAGGATACAGCAAGAAGGCAACATCTGTGAACCATTAAGTTGGTCCTTACCATTCATGAAATGTACCAGTGCCTCCATCTTGGAATAATCAGCCTAATTTATTTCTCATAATTGTGAGAAATAAATATGTGTTGTTCAAAAGACATCTTATTTATGGTATTTTGCTATAGCCCCAAATAGATTAAGATAAGCACCATTTAGATAGATCACTCATTACCCAAACTAACACAACATAGCTATTTTCCTGGCAACATCATTCCAAATGGGTATTAAAAAATATTCAACAGCAATAATGCAGACCATGATAACAAAACAAACTTTCTATTTCACCAATTTGTTTGCCATATTCTATTGAAAATTAATGATAAGATAATAATACCCTCTGTTTCTGAACTTACTGCTCTTTGAAAGCATATTTTTTTCATCTTGAGAATAATCAAGCGCATGTCTACACTACCTCTGAAAATAAAAGGAGGCCTATTCAAAATGCAAGAATTTTATTTATTTATTTTTATTTATCCATTTATTTATTTATTTTTTTAAGAGTATATAGAGATACAAATGAGAGGGAAACATTATCAGACCATCCATAACCAAAGTATATATACATAATTATCTAGGGGTAATGCCCAAACATGGGTGACTACCTTGAGTTTCACTTGTTGCAGTTACCCCCAGAAGAACTCTTGCATAAAATGGGTGTCTCCTGGAGGAATAACCTCTGCTTCTGAGATGATTTGATTATATTCCCACTCTCCAGTATCCTAGGAGATCTTCAAATACCCTCCCCCACCACTCCCCCTCCCTATACCTCCCAGTATCCTAGGGTGCCATCCCCCTACTATACTGACACTCATACAGTTTGAGGTTATCATTAGTTTAGCCGTAAATGCAAGCATTTTAGAAAATATTCATATTGATGACAAGGCTTGTGTGGGGTGCAATGCTCCAATCACCATATAGTACAATCACACTTGTGTTAATTCCTTTATAACTCTCCAAGGCTGCACATGAAGCTTCTTAGGAACCTAATTGGCACGGAAGGGAGGATAAACAATGCACAACAAATTGGGTGTGAAGCAACGTTCATTTAGCTCATCCCGATTCCACAAAAGTGCAGTTTGGAAGTTTTTTTGAAAACACCAGGGGATTGGGTTTTTCTTGAACTGACTTTGATGAAGCATCTTGGATGACTTCTCCAGGAATTCTTTAGTTGTGTTTTGATATTTTTCCTTAAATGTCACTCTTTGAATACATCTCTCTCACATCCTAGGATCATGGCATTACTTTCATGAGCACAAGACAATGAAAATTCATATTTTTCAAACTGAGGTCATTCAAATAAGATCATCTTATGAAGCATTGGTTACAAATAACAATGGGAAATTAGCAGAGGTTTAAAAGGAAAATCTAAAATTGCTATGCTCTATTTATCCAAAAACACTGCAAGAAGAAATGTGGTTTGACAAATGATTAATAGTAATTCCCATATAGCATTAAATAGTATTGTTTAAAAGTGGTATTCTCTGAGGAAAAAATTATGGTTCCTGTACTCTGAATGGATGTATTCTTCCTCCTCTGACTGTAAGGGCACTAACTGCTTATTGCACATATTTATTATCATTTTAGTTTGCTTGGATCTTTTCCTTAAATAGCTTTAAGCTCCTATCATGGATATCCTTTCACATACTAATCCTTATTACAAGTCCTTCCATAGTAAGTTCTTGGATGTTATCATAAGAGGGAGGATGGGTTGAATGAAAGGAGGGAAGAAAGCAGACAGGGTGGAAAAGAGAAAAATTAAGCATCTGACCATCCTGATTAAATAATAAAATTGATTAATTCATTAAAGATTAATGCTTTATTTTTCTAAACTTGCCTGCTTATGAAAATCACTTGGAGTGCTTATTAAAATAATCAATTTTCATCACTATGAAATAATTTTAATCAGCATACAAATATGTTATTATATTTCCCATATTTAAAAATGGAAGAAGAAAACTCTGTCTACCTGTTTCTCCACCTCCTTTACCTCTCCTCTGTTTTAGAGGGTCATGATGGCTAAATGGTTTCCACAGAGCCCCATTCACAAGGAGTAATGAAGACCAAACAGGAGAACTGGGCCTCCAGTCCTCCAAGCCCTTTCATTACTCTGTAGGCAGATGGAACCACACAGCATGATATGGCCACACAATAAGATCACCTCTGGTGCTCACTCTCACTCCTTACAAAGCTTGCTCTCAGTTCCCTTCCTGTCCAGACTATAAATGACAAAGTACTCCATTTTGCAATTTTCTTCCTTTACTCCTGGCTTCCATGCTGTAAGTTTTCTTGGTTGAACTAATAAAATTCTCTGAAAGAAAAGACCAGCCTTTCCTCTCTGCCAAGTTGTGTTCAGTACGCAGCTTTGGAAGTTAAGGGATTGGTTCACTGTACTACAGAAAAGAGCACCTGTCTCTGAGTTTGGCCTTGCACACTCCCCTCAGTCAGGTCCCAAACCCTGGCGTTCCTTCCTTCAGCTCTCAGACCAATGCTCCTGCACACCCTTCCTTCCACAGACCACAGTCTCATTGACTGGTCTGCAGACACTGTTCTGCCATCAGACCTCAGTCCTCATTGCCCCTACACTAGCATATATCCAGAGTGGTCTTCAATCACTATAGGAATCTAAGGTATATCCACGTTTCCATTCTCAATAGCTTTCCATCCTTCACCTCCTAGGAAACCAGAGAGACTACACAACCAAGGACCTCTCAGTGGTCTTGAAACACCTCTACCTCAGCTTCTGCATGAAGAAAGGGCCGTTCAGGAGCAATGGGAGTCTCCTAGATCCTCTCTGTGTTCTAGAAAATATCTGGCACAGGGGCTTCCACTGAATTCATTGTTTATTCATCCACCAGATAATTACTGAATGTGTATCAGGTACTATAGATGCCTCACTCTAACATCATCAACTCAAGGTCTCATTTGTTTTCTCCTCTTTGTAGTCAATATATTCAAATGAGTTGACTTGTCTGCTTGCTTGCCTTTCTTCCTTTCACAGGCACTCTCTCTCTCTCTCTCTCTCTCTATATATATATATATGTATATATATATATATACACACATATATATATGTGTGTATATATATGTGTGTGTACATATATATATACATATGTGTATTTTCGTATATATATTTATTTAGAAAGATGATAGATAGATAGAGATTAGATAGAAAAATAGATGGTAGTTCAGCCAATACCTTTAAATGGTATACTTTTTAAAAAAGGTATAGTGATGAATTGTTGGGTAATCTTTGTAGAAATCTCAAATTCCGATATGAAATGGTAGATTATAAAGGAGGTTATATTCTGGGGGGAAATTTGGCTATTTCTCATGTGCATATAATTAAATTTCTCTATTTAAATAGTGAAAATAGATAAAATGTGCTCTGATTTCTATAAGTGGCCCCCAAGAGCTCATAGGCTTATTTCCAAGCCTATGATGGTGTTGGAGTGGGTGGAACTTAAGACGTGAGGCCCAGGTGGAGGTCTTCTGGTCACATGGGGGTGTTCCCTGGAAGGGAACACTAGAGCTCTGCCTCTTTCACTTTCTTTTTGCTTCAGGCCACCATAAGGTGGGCAGCTTTCTCTACCACACACTCCCCACCATGATGAGCTGCCTCACCATTTTCCCAGAAGCAACCAGGCCAACTGACCATGAACCAAACCTCCAAATCTATGAGCCAAAATAAACCTTTTCTCAATATAAATTGATAACCTTGGGTATTGATTACAGTAATGGAAAGCTAAGGGAACAAGATTCCCAACAGTTGCAATCCTAGTCCTTTAAAAGCACCACTAGTGACTCAGATGCACTTTTCTTGAAAGCAGTAAGTGCTAGTTGTGTGATGAATTGGATGTGGGTTTTGCTTTCCCCATACGTGTGAATAATTCCTTGCATAGATTGTTGTGAACTTTGGACTACAAGTGGAAGAAATTAGAAACATACCTAGTTAGCTGTGAAGTCAATCCCTTGATTTGCTTTTTCAACCTTAATATATAGAGAATGTTAGGAAGAATGCAAAATATGGTACATTTTCCTGATCAACAGAGGATATCCAATAAATATAATAAAGGTAGATATTGAGATTAATCACTTCTGTATCTCTTTCATACCACCAAATGCACAACTAAGAACATTTTCCTTCTTAATATTTTATAAGCCTTAGACCATAGTACCACTAGTTAGAAACACTAGCATTTCAGAAAACCATTTGCTTTCCCTAAACAAATGGGGAATTTATGTTTACTATTTGCTATAATTCATTTTAATTTTTGAGCTACTAGAAACTACAAAATGTTTCATCAAAGCAATTATTTAATTCCAATGTTTACTACAATTGTTTTTATGTACTTAAATTATAATGCTAGCAATATTTTATTGCTGTTTTAGTCAATAACTTCAAATTTATTTTGAAAGTGTTGCAATATAATACATGGCATTAAATATATATGGTTCCCCCAAAAAGGAAGACTGCTTTAAATTCAAATGAATAATATAGTTCTTGTTTCTATGAGGTTTATATTTGCATCCTTCCTAAGAAAGGCTTTCTCCAAGCAGAAAAGAAAAAGGACAAGATTATTTATCTTATAAACTTTCATGTCCTTTCTAAGTATTTCATAGGAAAGCTATAGATGCTTCATTTGATTAAAGCAGGATCTCTAAAAGACATTGTTGGTTTTGTCAGCTATTTTGAGTTATAGTGGTACTTTGAATACTAAAAAATTATTTCAAGGGGCTGGAGTGGTGGCTCGGTGGTTATGGCGCTTGCCTGGCATGCCCGAGTACATGGGTTCAAACCCCAGCAACCCACGTACACAACTAGGTGTAAGAGCAATGAAAGCCATGTGAAAAACACAATTAAAATTGATTCTGTCTCTCTCTCTCTCTCTCTCTGCCCTTCTCTCTTAAAAAAATTATTTCAAGTATTGTACCAATTTTTTTCACAAATGTGTGAAAATTAACATGAGATATTGTCAGATACAATGGGTAAACTAAGAGGATTTTTGAAATACATTCCTTCAGAGAAATACTAGTTCTCTATAATACCAAATACCTATCCTCACGGTTTCATTTAATAGCAGTTTGGTTGTGTATCACTTATTAATAGCCTACAGATTTGTCCTCCTGTCAGGTGGAAACTTAATTCCCTTCATCCATCATTAAGTATTGTTTATCAAGATGCTGCCAATGAATTTGTAAAAGCCTTATTATCCAATGTAGCACAGTTGGATACCTTAACTGGAATGAGTTCTTGAAATTAAGAAGCTTAGTGATAATAAAGAACTAAATGTTTATTCTTTTCCCCTCCAGATTCCAGGGGGAAAAAATTACCTAACAAAATAAAGTCTTAAGAGCAAACACCAAGGAAGGGAATAATTACACTGTAATCAGTTTTACATTTGTCAACCATGGGAGCAGCAATTATCACACATGGCCCTAGATAATGTATCTTACTTTCTTATGTCTCGACATACACAGAGATGCATGTATTCATTTCATCTTCTCTAGTTGGATTGGCCGAAGTTTGAGTAATTCTGAATGTTTCTAGACCCAAAGATAACTTCACAAAGAAATGTCTTTAGGTATATATTGCTGCAATATTATACTTTTGTAAAATGTACAATGAAGAAAACTTGATTTTCCATCATCTCAAACTAGAACCAATATTTTTACAGAGATAGAGGAATAAACGTTCCTCTCATGTCAAAAAAGCATTGATCATAGATTTGTCTAAAGATCAATGCCCCATCCATGTGTGTGTGATGAGGTCCTGCCCAATGTTGTTAAAATTAGGATGCAAAGTTCACAGTCAGAAAGGAATTTCAGGACATAAACCAATATCTATGAATTATTGTTTTTCAGCATAAATTAAAAACTAGGAGCTAATAATCAGAAAATATACTTAATTCTGTCAAGAAAACAGCCAAGACAATTATCCACTGCTTTGCTGTTCTTGTCTTTACTGGAACAATGTTTGACTCCTTTCTGATTTTCTGAATTTTCTTCTTTGATACTTACATGTACTCCTGGCTGATATAGGATATAGTATCCGAGTTAATCAATTCTATCTCATTTCTTTTTCAGAATAAAAGAAAGTTCCAGAATGCAATATGGGAAAGTGGGGAACTCTGTAGCGTTTAATGATAATTGTTGTTTATAATTATACCCCACTCTATTCATAATTGAATTTAAAAAGAAACATCCATACTAAAAATATTTCAAACACTTCTTCTTAAATGTCCATCATAATACACCTTTCCTGGAATGGGTTAATTACTCCTTCATTCAGCATCACATTTAGTTCACAACTGTTGACAAATGAGGGATTTGTTAGTGATCAAATCCTCCATATCCAACAGAATGGCTTATGTACATTCTTCTAGTACCAAAACTTAGGGTAACCTTATTAAATAAATGATCCCTTACATGAAATTTTCAACACACAATGGGTAATTCCCTCATTGACTCGTGAAAGCATAAGTTCTGATGCCATGAATAAAATATGAATTAAACGCCATCCTCATTCTCAAGAATCAGGAATCTAAGGGAAGACAAGGAGATCATATTACAAGAAATCGCATTGAGATGGATGCACAGATCATTAAAGGGATGGGAGAGGGGTAAAAGAAGCCTTGTGATACTGCCTCTGAGGTGAGTCAAAAGAGGATAGACAGGGAAGATTGGATGCAGATTGGAGGAAAAAGGACAAAAGGAGTACAAGGTGATCCTTTGACCAGAGAAGAGACTACAGGAGTAAAGGCTAAAAGAAAGCACATTGATTTTGATCATCTGCATTTCCTCACTCAGGCACCGATATGTCATCCTTCCTGGCCATTTTTCTACTGATTGTGTGTCTTAATTTGTATTGAATTTTAGAAATTCTTCCCCTAGAATGTTAAATACTCCATCTGGCTATACATGCTACAAAGCATCTGTTTCATAAATAAATTTTTCATTTTGATACATCAAATTATTCAAAATTTTATAGGACTTTTTTTCATATTCAAAATAATTTTTCTCCTAAATAATAAACATGTGCCATCATCATGTTTTACGTTTTTGTTTTCTTTTTAATCATTTATTTTTTGACAAATGGGAAAATATCTCAAAGACATGGTAATAGATTGAATTTAATTCCCTCATACTTTAGAGTGTGAACTTGTATAGAAAAAAGGTCTTTGCAGATATAATTAGTCAACATATGAACTGAGAGTAGAGTAGGGAGGTCACCTATCCATTACGACAGTTGTCCTTATAAAACAGTGCCACGTGAAGGAACACAAGCACAGAGCATGAACACCAAGTGAGACGGGGGTGAGGATAATGCCTACTCAAACCAGGATCCCATTCCCTGGTCCTCATATTGGTGAGCTCCGTTACCAGGTATCTGCTCACCGTTCTTGGAACCTGGAAGCCATTCTCAAACTCTACTTTTCTTTCCATTTATTCTCTACATGAAAGTCAATACCTAAGTCCCTCCCCTTCTTTTCCACCTTACCGTAGTGTTTCCAAAACACAAATCAGATCATGTAATTCTCCTCCTTCAATGCTTTAGGGGCAATTGCCTTTTATATTTAACTTTGTAACTCACAATGTCCTATTAAGCTTTTGATTTTGCCCTGGCTTCTATGTTCTCACCCTGCAGTCATCCCCTCTCAAATTCTGCACTCTTCACTGAAATCCTCTCAGTTTTTGACAATGTCACACTCTATCACATGTCAAGATTTTCTGATAGGTTGTTTATCCTTGTGTACACCCTCTTCTCCTCCCTAATTAATCTGGATAATTCATGCACACTTTATGATTTTTACCTTCCATATATCCCTGTACACATATTCCCACTGACCTCCAGGATATAAAGTACCCTGTTCTGAGCTCTTGCAACAAACATCCTCTATTACCTCTAGAGCAGGACTTATGCTGCATACAAATGTGCATTCTCTACAATACAGAGGAAATACCAGAAAATTTGGAATTGTGTTTTATTCCTCATCACATACTGAATTCCTATGAAAGTCCCTGCTCTATGGGAGGTATAAAAAGATCCTGAACACAAACAGAAAAGAGCTGCAACACGTCCAAAAGGCAGCTTATCTTTAATAACAGAAAACATAGGTAAGGCTTCAACCAATAATCAACTATGGAAAAGGCATAGATGGATTCATTCATAAATCTCTAAACATCTTGCATGCCATGCTTCTAATCTATTAAAAAGATAGGGCTTTAGATTCCTATTCGAAAGCAATCCATGGGGCTGGAGAGGTGGCTCGGCAGTTATGGTTCTTGCTTGGCATGCGTGAGGACACAGCTTTGTACCCCAGCACCATCATATACACAACAAAGTGTCAGAACAACAAAAGCCATATGAAAAACAAAATAAAAATTGTTTCTCTGGCTCTCTCCTTTCTCTCACTATCCCTCAATCTTTTAAGAACTAAAAAAGCAATTCATATGCATTAGACACCATACTTAGTAGTAGTATAAAATTTAGTTGTTAAATTTTGTCTGCTATTAAAAACACTCCCCTCCCTATTCACAGCAGTAGTGTGAATAATACTAAGGCTTATTTTCTCATTCAGGTGCTCTTACGTATCTAGCAAATGTTCAGCAGAGATGACATATTCATATACCATAAAGTGTGGTATAATCTGTACATAACTAAAATTTTAAGACATGTTATCAAAAGGCCAATTTATGCATGATTTGTGATTTGGGGAATTATATTATTTATGGGTTTTATTTATGTTCAAAAATTATTGTGAGCTCCTTGTAGAAAGGGATCAAGCACTAATTATGGTCTATTGAGAAACAGTAGGAACTCAATCAACAACTAAATAATGAAAGAAAGAAACCCCAGCAATACAGAAGCAGAGACACGTACACTAGAAATAACAACTAAATCAAACACCATGATCATAAATCAAAGACACCATGGTAAGAGTTATTAATATTGGTATGTGTATTCTTAGCCATCTGGACTACTGGAATCTTTCTAGGTAACCATGCTTTAATTGAAATTTAATTATAAGAAAACCAGAAGTTCCAGACAGACTCTTCTTTGATAATCAGCTTTTCACTGTTTAAAATGTTACAGATACTTCACAGAATGCACCTCCTGTTCTGCATACATGGAAGATTAGTTTCCTGAACCCATGTAGTCAGGTTGTACTGCACAACCCTTTCTAGCCAGTAGCTTCTAAACAAATGCAATGTGTGTGTCACTTGTAGGTCATACATTTGATCTCAGTGAGAGATCCACAATGCTTTCTTTCCCTGTTGGATTAAGGAGGTCTCATGATGTTATAGTTGCACAATGGCAGAGACTCAGTATTGCTGAGTGGTGTCATGTAGGACATTTGTCAATATCAGCAAAGACTTTGATGAAAAATAAACCTTTCATCATGTCTGTGAGATTTGACAATCCTGTGTTATCACAGAATCACCTAAACTACTTGAATTAATATAGCATACATTTTCATATGCCAGGTATTTGAATCACCCTATTACACTAATAAAAGGAAGAAAATTTTGAGAGTTCTTAAAGTATTTTAGATTCACCTTTCTGAGACTATATTGTCTGGAATTTCTCGGTCTAAAAAAATAAAGTCTATTCTTGAGAAAATGACTCCATGTCTATATAAGTCTTTAATTACCTTGATATTTAACAGATGCAGTGGTGAAGTTAATATAGACAATGAATGTAGTCCTAAGCAGCTACCCCAGGGAAGTACAAAAATTGGTTGCTAGTAGAGGTGACCTTTAACTAATGGAAGAATGGAATAGCACTGGTCACCTTAGGGATTTAATGTGGTTGTTTAAGAAAAGAGATTGCCTGTTGAAGGTGGCCTTTGGCGGCTATTGCTGTATTTATGCTGTCAGCAGTTCATCCAACACTGTGAATGTATGTTCCAAAGAAGTAGATTAGGATAAATTTAACTACTGTATTTTTTACTGAAGAAAATCAGAAAATGCTATTGTCAGTAATTTGAAATTTTTGACTGAAAGGAACCTTATATATCTTTTTTTTTCTAAATTAGAAATTTTTGGTCCAAAGAATACCTTGTTCAAGGTCAGAGGCAGATCTAAGACAAGAAGACAGGTCCCCAAATTCCCAGGCCAATGAACTCCCATAAACATTTAAGAAACAATGATAATTATTTACAAATTGTGATTTTTGAAAAGATTCTGAATCATATGATTCAAGCATTTTCATTTTTACTTTTTGACGTACATATGAAAAGAAATTTGATCTGGCAAGATAACAGATGGACCATCTTTACTACCAACAGCCTAACCAAGATTGAAAATACTGCATCTGCCATAAATATCAAGCTATATCAGGCTGGTTGTGCTGCAAAAACAAATGTATAAGGCCAGAAGTGGAATGGACAATGAAAATCCAAGTCTAAAGTGGTCTACAGAACTTTCACCAATCCTTCCAGTGTCGAGTGAAATGAACACAGGCTTGGATAAACCATCCCTGACCTCCCCCGTATGCTGAGCTGCTTCACATGCAAACCACCTTTATAGCCAGAAAATCCCCAGTTTTGCTCCACTGTCACCATCTTCAAATTCTCAATAACTTTTAAATAAGGAATGCTGAATTTTCATTTTGCATGAGGCCCTACGAATTATGTAGCATGTCCTGATTATATATTCGTTCCTTCTGGTGTTTGCACATATAACACCTAATATTTCTCCTTCATGGTATGACTGTATTTGAATACATAAGTACTTATTTGCCATCTCTTTCCACTTTTACAAGTTCTACAAAAAAATGAAGAAATAGATTTTATCTTTGTCACCATTTTTATCTATCCTGCTTAATGGAGTTGCTGGGTAAAAACAGCTTTGATAAAAATGCTTTGACAAGTGGATGGATGAAAACATCAATGAATTAATTAATTTTAGTAAGTAGATGAATAGAAGTAACCTGGTGAATATTTTTCATGTGAATGAATACTAAGCAGCCTGGAGATTAGGTGAGGTGCAGAAAATGAAGGTAGATATATAGAGAGTAAAGTACTGTGACTTGTGAAAGTCAAGCAAAGAATTTGACACTTACCACAGGAGTGAGTTGTCATGAGCTTTTAAGGCACAAAATGAGCACAAATTTAATGCCTGTGTTTCCAGGTTGAATTTCACATCCTTGATAATTGAATTCGCTCAACGTAACATCATGGTATAATTAATGTATGGCAACAAATCTCATTCCTTACTAAAACAAATCCAACCTATGATATATATAAATATTATAAAGAAAGCATATGTATGTGTTGTGAGTATATGTGGATGCATCAAATTAGTAGGCTCATACTAACAATATGGATAGATAATTATGATACCTTGGATTTTATTTTGGCTTCACTATTTATTATTTGATCTCAAGCCACATAATTTACCCCTTGCCTCAGTATGCTAATCTGTAAAATAGAGAATACAATTTCTCTTATAAGGTTAGCTATGTTAAATAAGATAGTGCATATAACCTTCTTAAAATTTTACAAAGGCATACAATAAGCATATAGAATTATTGAGCTCACTATTATATGCAAATAATATCAATCTCCTCTAATAGATTATCTTGTTGGTTTTGATGTAACAAATTTAAATGGAAATAATAGACAACAGAAATACCATTAAGTATGAATTTTAATTTTGAAAATATTAAATAAATCTCAAAGAAATATCAATGTTGTTAGTATTACTAAATGGTTGTACATGTGTTTCTTTTGGTTTTACGTTGTTGTAATAAAATTGATATGCAGTAATATTCACTTATATTGAGTACGGAATTTGAGGAGTTTGATATATGTGTAAACCTATATAACCATCACTTCATTCAAGATAACTTATTCCATCATAACAGAGTTTTCTCATAGCATTTTCCTGTCAATCTCCACCCTCCATAATAATTTTATGCACATTTCAATAACCTAGTTTACCTACTTATGAACTTCATATAAATGGAAGTACACATTGTATACTCTTAATTCCATGAACTATTTCTTTTAATATAATGGTCTTGAGGGTTATCTATGCTGTTATATCTATCAATAGCTAACCCTTTTAATGACTTGTAGCTTGTCCTATATCATGTACTCTTCGTGATTTTCTTTTGTGTTCTCCTACTGATTAACTTTTTTTTTTCATTTTCTTTTCCTTGAATTCATTAAACATGTTCACAATGGGTGCTTTAAGTCTTCCGATGCTGGAACATCTCAATGTCTATTTATATTGATTACTGTTTTTTTATGTCATATTTTGTATCATATTTTTCTGCTTCTTAATGTAACCATTAATTTCTTATTTTATAATTATATAGTATGGATAATATATAGGGCATCTGATATAATGTCTGCATTTAAAAAATTATGTTTTAGTCCAATAGATAATTGTTTCTAGAAAGTCTTTTCCATCCTATAATTCTTATTTTTCTATGTAGGTTTATTATGACTGTTTTTAAACAAACAGAAATCTTGGGGCTGGAGAGACGACTCAGCAATAGTGTGCTTGCCTGGCATGCTTGAGAACCCACATCAAACCCCAGCACTATGTACACAACAAAGTGTCTAAAACAAAAACCATATGAAAAACTAAAGAAAATTTTACTCTCTTTCTTTAAAAAATAAACATCACAGAAATCTTGACAATTATTTAGTGAAAACCCATTCACAGTTAGCAACATTTTACTATATTATTTAGTTATATGTCAATCCATCTATCCATCATGCATCAATTGTTAATGCATTTAAACATGTCTTGCAAGCATAGTGCCTTCACATCTAAAAAGTTCAGTATGCCAGGTTTGTTCATTCTTTATTAATATGGATCTATATTAATTTTTTCCTTGGTCCTGACAATATAACCTCTAATCTGTGATGTGGTTTTTATTCTCCAGTTGGAAGCTTCCTGTAGCCTCAGCTGAATGTTTGAGGTTCTCACCAAGACTACTCCTGCTGGGACATACCTCTATGTTCTCCAAGACAGTGTGATCTCAGTTACACAGTAGCCACTTTTTCTTTGTGGAGTCTTGCCCAATCTCCATGAGATTCTCCCTTGTGCAGCCTCCTGGCAGCTCCTCCCTACAGAGTTTTCTTTTCTTTGTATAATCCCCACAAATACCAGCTCATTCACCATCCTACAACCTACCAGTAACTCTCGAACTGTAATTTAAAGAGAAAAGTCACATAATATTTTCCCTCTCTTAAGAATTTTACATTATTGTGTGATCTGTTCGTCAGTGCCTAAAGAAAAAGAAATTACCTAATATGTCTTGTCCAGTTTACAGGTTTGGACTTCAAACCCTTGCACTGATAGGTAGAATGACACCATCAAAGAACTTCCCATACTGATGGAACTTATCTATTCTAAACCATCCAATATAGAAACCACCAGACACAAATGACTATTGGGAATAATAAATGTATATTATTTAATTGAAAAAAGGATTCAAAATTTTATTTAATTATCACATGTGGTTAGTGGCTATCATATTAGACAGTCTGGCTCTAAAAAATGCCTCTAGGTAGAAAGCAAGCAAATGTCATATAATATTTTCCCTCTCTTAAGAATTTTACATTACTGTGTGGTCCGTTGGTCAGTGCCCCCCCCCAAAAGAAATTACCTAATATTCCTTGTCCAGTTTACAGGCTTTTTATATTATTATTATTGGGAAAAGACAATTTTGCATGTTAATCAGCTGACTAATGACTGGCAGCTACTAAGCAGCTTCAGGATGGAGGCTAGTTGAGAGAATGACCCAGGTAGGGTGGGAGGGATTTGACTTTCAGCCCCACCCTCAACCTTCAGAAAGAAAAGAGAGGGTGAAGGTTAAGATGATAACCAATGTCCAACGGTTCAATCAATAATACCTATGTAATAAAGTCTATAGAAATCTAAAAGGAAAGGGTTCAGAGAGCTAAACATGTGGAGTGCTGGAGGGCACCATGCCTAGAAATGACATGCCCCACTTCCCATAAGCTTTGATTTATGCATCTGTAAACTTTGTAATAACTTTTATAATAAACTGGTAAAAATAACAAAATCAGTATTCAGTTTTGCCAGGGACCACATCAACTTTTGTTTAATTGAAACACATGAATTAATTGAGCTAATTATGTAATTTCAATTTCCTTGTAAAATCAATAGTAGAAAAAAAAGGAGACTGTGCATTCATGTACCTGCATTCCTATCACTATGTATTGTTTGACCCCTGGGAAGTACATTTTATCCTTTGTGTAGAATCTTTTTTGTAGGGACCCCCCACTTAGGCTTTAAGAGTTAATTCACAAAATGGGGTTTAACAAGGCACAAAAGCAATACAATACATAAATCAAATTTCTGTATAGTCCCTTAGCTCAAGGAATGGGAGCAGAGCATCAGTCCAGGCTGAAGCTGGCTCTATGGCCTCCCTCTGTGCTCTTTTGGGGAGCATAGCTGCTTTTTTTTCATGGCATATGCAACCCAGAAATAAGTTAAGTATTTTACCTTTATTAGACTGTGAGCAACTTCAGTGCAAGTCTTTCTTGTCTTAGGTATAACAGATATCAAAAGGTATATGCCCAATGAACAGGAAACAACTACCCCAGCTGAGTCTTAGCAGAAAGGAGCACCAAGCACCAACCTGAAGTTTTATTTTCCTCTCAGGTCCGTGAGAATGAGAAAGCTGAAAAACATCTTACAACTGAAGGCAGGTCCCAGGAATCACAGAAAAAAAGGAATTGTTCTCTCCTTCCATTGCTCAACTTAGGCTCCCTGATTCCCAGTCTGGACCTTCAACAGAGTTCTAGAATCTCATGCAGAAAATGCAACATCTCATGCTAGGAATGATGAGGATCTATGCTACTTTCACTTTGATATCCAGACTTCTGTCCAAAAATTCCACCTTTTAGCCCCAAGGTGTGGATGCATAGCAGAGAAAGCTGTATTAAAGCAGCCAATTATTCTATTTTATACTGGTGGGGTGTTGCTTATTGAGTTTGTCATTTGTACAATAATCTAAACTCGGAGGGTCTGCATAGCACTAATAATACATTTTATCCACTTGCTGTTTAATTCTTCTACTTAATTTTCTTGCCATTGCACTTTTTGCTTAATTCAATTGGATGCATGGTTTCTTCTTTAGGTCTCCATAAAATGACTGAGAGTCCCTTTGCAATTATAAGTAATCCTACAAAGAAATGAATAAAGACTCAATTATGGAGTGAGTTAAATGTGAGCTGCTGTGGCTGGGAATACATCTCTCTCAACAAGTTCAGCACAACGTGAAAGAAGATGAGGATTCAATATGAATTAGATTTCAACAGGCTCACGTAGGGGAGCATTTTCCATATTTACTTGAATTCCAAATGCAACAAGCAATCTTACAAATAAAACAAAAGGAACCAAAAGATGCATCTTCTAGTGCTGAAATTGTTTTATTGCAAAAACAAATAGACAAATACATATGACTACTGTGTTGAGCATACTGCTTTATTATTCCAAATCTGTTTTGTCATATATATTAAAGTCATTATTAATAATTAATACTTAAAGCAATGGATATGCACATAATTTTGTGCAGCTTTCATTCTTTTTCCAACAAAAATGTTTTGGAATCGGTTCCGTTTTGTGAATTTTTTCATGATTTGAAATGTCAGTTTTAAAATACAAATAAGAGAGCTCCCTACAGGATGAGGGAAGACAGATTCCATGACCTTCACACAGGATTTAATTTTGATTCAGTTTTCAGATCCAACCTTCACATCTATGTTTCTTTGCTTTTCATTTCTTTATTTCTTGTTACTCATAACATCCTCCTATATATTAATGTTTACAGATAATTTGCTGCCAAAATTTGACTAGGACTGGAAACTAGGCTTTTTAAGAACACCAAGCAGAGCTTAGTATTTGAGTTATGATTCTGGTAATTTACTGGTAGGTAACTTCATCTCTGTAAATGGATTAAATTATGGAATGCCTAAGTATTTGGCAAAAGTTGTTTCTAAGACGATTTAGAAAAATAACAGAAATTCGGTCATACTGCCAATTAATCAATTAAGTTCTCAGGGAAGCAAAAGGCAAAACAATTGCCTCCAATCAGCAGCACTGATTGTGCATAGGCAAAAGCCTAGGAAGAAAACCAACTTGATTACAGAAAATTGACATCTAAATACACAGTTAACTTTGTGAAGAAAGGTTCAAGTGGATTGTGAATGGGGATTACTAATCAAAACACTCTTTCTCTTGACACCCTGCTCCCTCAAGAATGGAAGTACATAATTAATGTGATAGTGGCATGTCTTGTTTCGATGAGGGTGAAGACGCACGCTTCTCTATCTTGCCTGATTATCTTGCAGCCACACTAGCTTGACAAATCCTTAGCAAAAAGTGTTCACTCTTTTCAAGCCTGATTGCCTCTCTTCTTGTTGTTATATTGATGAACCTATCTTGAGAGGGGAGAGAAAAAAATTTAACTAGCGTTTGAAGGAAGTGGGGCAACTGCTTATTACCAAAACTCATGTATAAAAATCCAACAAAAATAATATCCATATTATATATGATGTAACAAGGGCTGTGTGAGAGAGAGAGAGAGAGATTTATTTTTGTTTAGGGTTCATTTCCCAGTAAATATTTACTATTAAATTCAGAAAATTACTTTATATATATATATATTTTTGGTGGGGGGTACTCGGATTGAACCCAAGGATGTCTAACCACTGAGCAACATCATCTACTTTATTATTATTTTTGGGTTGGGGGGGTACTGGGATTGAACCTAAAGGCGCTTAAACACTGAGCCTCATCCTCAACCTTTTTTATTTTTAATTTTGAGACAGTCTCACTAAATTGCTGAGGCTGGCTTTGAACTTGAGATCCTCCTGCCTCAGCTTCCCAAGCTGCTTGGATTACAGACACGAGCCACTGCACCCAGCTAGAAAATTACTTTACCTTTGAATTTCTTGATTCCCATTCTATAACTTACTTTTTTTCACTTGCACAATTCTTTAAATATTTCTTCATGTATTCACAGAGATGCTCTTCCAAACTCTGTGCAAAGTTTTTGCTGATTTTCTGAGCCTGCTTAGTCTCCATCCCTGGGCATTTCCCTAAGAGCCCAGTGTTACCAAAAATACTGTCAACTTGGTTTAGCCCCAGAGTCTCTGCTTGCCCCTGGTGTTTCTTTCCTTTCAGTAATTTTCTATCTACTTACCCCCATATTTTGCTTCTTAGCCACAAATTCTCACTTTTCCTTACTGTATTCAGAGTTCAGGTCAGTCCAATCTTTCCTCTGTTGCAGAACGCCATGTTAGTATTCCTACCCCTATCTCAACAGTCCTAAATCGTCTGCTTTGCCATTTTAACAAATGTCAGAATAATTTTTCTTTAACAATATCTTAAAAGGGATCTTCTTCCCTGTTGTGGTGATGTTAAGCTAGTTTAGGAATTGTCTCACATTACTATTTTCTTACCTGAGATTCTGTTCTCCACCTTTAGCTTCTTCAAGATCACTCAGTTCTTGGCCCCAGGTTTATTATGGCATTTTAAATTAGGGTAATTTAACATGGAGTTTTCTCTTAGAACTCATTATAAAATGCGTCCTTCAACATTACACATTTTTTTAAATATAGAGAAAAAAATTGAAGAAAACAGAAACATTAAAAGACCACAAGCCTAAGAGAAACCTCCCCTCATCCTCTGCATAGCCTTCCTACACATCTTCCAAAAGGTCTATCTATTGAGGACTCTTCTCTGAGTTTCTATAGGCTTGGGGACAAAGCCCATATTCTCTACCATGCCAAACTAAACTCTTCATAATTTGACTCCTTCTAAATTATTCTATAGTCTCAAAATTCTAATGCAGTTGTTAGCAAATTTGAGCATATGTAAAAGTCACTCTCGCCTGATTATCCTGACATTTTGTTTATTTGACTCTTTTGTGCAGAATCCTAGGTGATACATTCTGCAATTATGAATGAATTGGCATAAAATGAGCTCCCCACAATTTTCACATCTTTTTTTTTTAAGACAGAGAGAGACAGTGAGAGAGAAAGAGAGAATCAATTTTATTTAGTTTTTCCTCTGGCCCTTGTTTCTCCAACACTTAGTTGTGTTGAACGTGGTGCTGGGGTTTCAACCAGGGTCCTTGCACATGTCAAGCAAGTGCCATAACCACTGAGCCACCACTCCAGCCCCCCAATTTACATTTCTAACAAGCACCCTGAGAGATTCCAGAGCAGGGGGCTGCCAGACAGACTGAAAAATATTTCTCTTGGCATCTATTTTCTCAACTGACCCTCTTTTACCATTCTATGATTCACATGTGCTATGTCCTCAATAAAAAATATATTATTCATCTTTTCCAAACTACATATTCATAGTACCCCTCAAAATTGAAGCAACAATAAAAACTATTTGAAGACAAGTAGAACAAAACTAAATTGTTCTCTTCAAAATGTCTTTCTCTCTCTCTCATCTCTCCTTTAAAAACAAAGACAGAAGCCAGGTGCAGGTGCAGTGGTGCATGCCTGTAATCCCAGGGACTCAGGAGGCTGAGGCAGGAGGACCACAAGTTCAAAGCCAATCTCAGTAATTTAGCGAGGCTTTAAGCAAATTAGCAAAACTTTGTCTCAAAATAAAGACATAAAAAGGGCTAAGGATGTGACTCAAAGGTTAATGGTTAAGTGCCCCTGGGTTCAATCCCTGGTACTCACCCCCATCAAAAACAAAACAAAACAAAAGATAGCATTTCTACTCAGAATATCATGTTTTTAAAGGAACCTATCTCCTTGAGTTGACAGATCTCTTTTCACAGGTCCCAGTGCTGTACTAAGAATTACAGAAGACAAAATAGTGGAACATATTCATGAACTTAAGAATCCAGAGCTGAGGATGTAGCTCAGCAAGCAGAAGGCCCCCACAGCAAAGATTAAGACAAAGTATCCTAGAAAACAATTGGAATATATATATATATATATATATATATATATATATATATATATGTATATAATAAAGTTTGAGATATATACTCAAACTTTATTATATACATATATATAAAGTTTGATAATCTACATATATAGAGAAGATCAAGCTTTCAATAGGACATGTGTGTATGTAGATTGATAAATTTATGCACCTATGTGCTTGCATATGTATGTGTATATCCTCAAAGGACATGTTTTTACTTAAAAATATATTTGATGTTTATCTGAAATTAAATTCAACAGGTTGCCCAGTATTTTCTTTTCATTTCTTTTTTTAATTAATTCTGGAACCTCTAAATTGGAATCATGGATTCACAGCCACAGAAGTGAAATAAATCATAAATCCCTGGATTAGTACAGAGTCCTAGAATCTACCTATTTAATTTCTCTGCATTTTCTATTTTCATACCTATAAAACATGGAAAAATGTCTCAAAACAAAAGAAGTAGAAAGAAGAAGGTAAAAGAGGAGGAAAGGAAACAGAGTGCACCAATTTAGACGGAGGGCTCCATTTGGAGGGAAAACACAGAACTCACTACGCTGGCTCAAATTCTAGAAAAAACTTAAGATGAGATGACAAAGAATATTTTTAAATATTAAATAGTTTTTCTCCCTAATATGAGGGACTGAACCCAGTTTTACTATTAAGCTACATCCCCAGCACTTTTTATTTTTTGTTTTGAGACAGGGTCTTGCTAAGTTGCTGTGGTTGCCCTTGACTTTGCAATCCTGTTTCAGCCTTCCCAGCAGCTGGGGTTACAAGCATGCACACACATCTGGCTCAAACTATGATTATTTTTTATTAAAAATGATTGGATTTTAATGTAAAGGTAAAGAAATATTCAAAATATCACCATTATAAAAGTAATAGATCAATTAGAAAAACTCAAAACAAATTGGCATGTCTGAAAATGTGATTAATGTTAAAAGGATTAAAATAAATGTAGTATAAGCAGAGAAAAAGAACAAAATTAAAGCAGTTAGCAGCAAGGGCATATATTTTGAGGACAAAAACCTGAGTGAGTAGGAGGGTGTGTGTGTGTGTGTGTGTTTTGTAGGAAATTCTCCCTGAATTGAGGAATTTAGTCTGCATATCAAAAGAGTAGGCAATACAAAAGCAAAGGGTTAATGATGAGCAGCAATGGTGTTTAGACCAGATAATTTATCAAGCTTTCTACCGAAGGACAAACCTCTTCCTTGCATAGGTGAGGGAAAAAAGACTGAAAATAAGACTGGTGTCAGACTTCTCTATAACTCTATTGAATGATAGAAGGTAATAGAGTTATGGACACAATCTTCTGAGAGTAGAAAAATGCATTACCCAGGAATATTCTACCCACACTATTTATCATTCAAATAGAAAAACAGCCAAAGGACATCTCAAACCTGATAGAGCTCTAGAAATAAAGTACCTGTGAAAAAATGTTGAAAAAATGATATAATCCAGCTAATCAGAATATCAATAAATATAAAATGTAGGGAATAAAAATTTATAATAAAAACTGATGACAAACATTACATCCAGTGAATATTTTGTTCTGACTGAACATCTGGAGAATTGTGGTTGTAGAACAGATGGTAAATTTTATAAACTTTAACAGTTTAAAATATAACTAATAAATACTGGAAGATGTGGAGCAGAGAAGCGGAAGAAAGTATAAGAATGCTAATTACACTTTTTCCAAAGTAAGGAATACGCTGATGCGACCTAAAACTGGAATGCATAGCTTAAAATAACAGTGATTATAACCACTAAACAGAATTAATCTTTTTTATGGAAAGAAAAAATTATCAAAGTCCTTAGTATATTCCATTTTTTTCTTCTATTTTTTTAAGAGAGAAGGAGAGAGAGAAAGATAACGAAAGAGAGAGAGAGAAAGAGAGAAAGAATTTTTATTTAGTTTTTCATGCGCCCTTCATTGCTCTGACACTTAGTTGTGTATGTGATGCTGGGGCCCAAACACGTGTACTTGTGCATGCCAGGTAAGCACCACAACTGCCGAGCCAGTGCTCCAGCCCCATGCATTTCATTTGCAATGTTATTTCTTCAATTATATTTAAACTTTATTTTCACTTAAAAATAATTCTACCTACAGAAAATGTGTTTTAGTTTCTACATGCATATCTAAAAAAGACATCTCTGGAATAATACAAAACATACATTAACACTAGTTGGATTTTGGATAATCCGTTGCTTTATAATTTTGTATATAGCTTGAGTTTTCTCTTATGATGGATGGTCCCATCATTCTTATAGAAAAACACAGAGATACCGTGACAAGTGAAGCCATTTGACAGGTAGGAATAAATATTTCTAGTAGATAGTTTTAGTTTTTAATCTTGATTTTCTTCTTCTTTTTTTTTCCCAAGTACTATAGAAAGATCTTAAAAGAAAATCATAGCATTTATTTCCTGACAGGTTTATTTTGTTCTTACTGCAGCATCCTCACTAGAATGAGCAAGTGATCAGCAGTTTGGTGTGGTGGGAAAAGGAGCACTGAAGTGATAGTTTTGACAGAGAGAGATCTCTGGTCTATGTTGTCCCATAATAAATGGTATGATTAATAACTACTACGGTAGTTCAGGTAATAAATATTCTAGACACTCGGAGGTCCCCATGCACACTTTGAACATGGAGATCATGGTTTGGGATGGGTAATTGTCACTTAATACACATCCATTGGGTTGTTCTGCATAATGCATTCTCTAGCTTATGTCTTACAGACAGGTAATTGAAAATAGTCAACTGGATTCATTAAGCATGTATTTATTAAGAGATGTACTCTGCTTTAGCTAGTATTTTTCCTGATAACATGCACAGAGGTTCAAATGTCCAACAAAGAAAGTAGAAAAATGATTGGAGACAGGAAAGGGGGATTCTGTGCCTTATGAGCTGAGGAGAAGTGTACAATCCCGATCAATTTTTTGGCAAAATCTTTTATATTATCAACATTTCAAATGGTTCCTTTAATTTTGTGGGGATTTTTCACATTAATATTTTATAGAAGATTGAGACAAAAACTGTAAGGAAAGAGGCAATGATTATCCCTTCACGGGATTCTCACAAATAAACCTGTGTTACTGTTGAGGCACTTGCTCTCCCCTCTATTTCCTCCATGTCTCCTCTTTCCTTACAAAAAACCACTGCATTAAGCATACCAAATGTTTTATTTTTTGTCACTCATACTACCACTAATATTAGTTATTTGATTTTTTTCTATTTTCCCATTGTTCTAATAAAATAAAGGCATTAAATAATTTAGCTAACACAGCTAATACTGAAACATTCATCCATCTTGCATAAGCAAATTTATGAAAGTCACATTGGAAGGAAAGGAAGCTTCAATGTGGATCTTGAAATCTCTAAGTATATGAGTCCAACACACAACATTCATAAACCCACTCTAGGGGCTGGAGCAGTGGCTCAGTGGTTACGGTGGTGCTTGCCTGGCATGCACGAGGATGTGCATTCGAACCCCAGTACCACATACACAACGAAGTGTCGGAGCAATGAAAGCCACATGTAAACAAAACAACAACAACAAAAAAACACTTCACCCTCTCCACTCTAATCTGATCATCATCTGAATCTTTGATGTTTTCCTTAAATTTCTTGAAATAGATCAGGAAAATGCTATCATAGAAAGGCAAAATAAAAATAAAAGAGAGAGAGTGAGAGCAAACTCAGAACCTGCAGAAAGAGAATTTTGTTAGCCAGAGATCCAAACACAATCAACAAGCTGAAAGGTAATGGAATAGTTTCTGAAAATTCCTATTCTAAATTGACTGGGAAATAAAGAGAAAGACAAGACTCTTCCTGTGACCAAAAGAATATTAAATTTAAATAGATTCTTTAGACCCCTGGAAATACGCCTATACTAGTTGCAATAGCACTTCAGCAGGCAAATCATTCATAAGCATCTCCTCCACTTCAGGAGCTATCCTCCCTTTAAACATAAGGATGAAGGCTGGAGCAGTGGCTCAGGGGTTATGGTGCTTGCCCTGCATGCTCGAGTTCAAACCCCAGCACCAGGTACATAGCGAAGTCTCAGAGCAATGAAAGCCACATGAAAAACTAGATAAAATTGATTCTCTCTCTCTCTCTCTCTCTCTCACTGTCCCTTTCTCTTTTAAAATAAATAAATAAAAAATAAACATAAGGATGAAATTTGCAGAGAAAACTGTATCACAAATGTTTCTCCCATTGTTACCCACTGGAAGAAATGTTCTATTTGGAAACTCACAACTGTGGAAATCATTGTGCTTGCTGAAGGGAGAGGTATGAACCAACATGCAGCTCAAATGAAATCTTATTTTCATGCAAATATCCCTAGTAACAGAACAGAAGGAAGACAAAGTGGGAATATGGTAAATCATATAGCCAATTGTCTGGAATAAAGTATCTGTCAAAAGCCAATGAGTATTCTGAAAATTCGTGCTCCCTGGCAAGAAATAGAAGGGAAATGAGGTGCTTATACAAAGGTTTGATAATTTGGGGTACATTTGGAGACTTTTCTGATATTGAACTTTTTTATTTTATTTCATTTGAGATATTTAACTGTCTAGTACTTATCAGAAACATGTTTTATTTTGCAATTCAATTTATCACTTTCTTTGAGGACTGAATTCAAACCACCCAAGATCTAATACTCTGGGAAATCCTTGGGAGTTGTAAGGCTTTTGCAAAAAATCACCTCAAGTTCAGTCCCTCCATTTTCTCATTTGTAATATGTAAATAATAACAATATCATCCTCATAGTGCTGACAAAAGTTAAATGAAATAATGACTAAAAACCACTTGGAATGATGTTCAGCACAGTATATATTCAATAAACATTAACTATTATTACAATTTATGTTATTTACCAAACATTAATAGTCATTTACAATTATTACATGCTAAATATCTAAAAATGTTTTACAGTTATTTGCTCATTTCATCCTCTCACAGTCTATGAGGCACATGCTACTATTATTTTCCCCATTTCACAAAAGGGTAACTAGGAAACAAAAGGGTTAACTGCATGGCATGTCATAGTGAGACAGTGGGGAAAGTTAGGCAGAGTAGTTAGAATGCTCCAGTCAATCAAGGGGAAACCAGTTATATTTCTTTTGGGATCAATTTATCATCCCCCAGTACTAGTAAGGAGGGTCTGGTGAGGTGCGTCCAGATGCAGACATTCTCTTTTGCTGAGCAAGGTGCCACATTCTTTCTATTGATGCCTGAGGCACAAACCAAAGGCTGGACGCAACCAGAATTTCCCCTGCCCCTGTCCTAGGTTTGGGGGAAGGGAGAGGGTGATCAACTGAAGGGAGAATTTCCTATAAAAAGGGCAAAGCTCACTGCCTCTTCAGCTCTGTCCCGTTTCCCACTCTGGGGGAAGTCTGCTCTTTTCCCTGTGCTTCGCTTTCTATTATTTTCTTAAAATAAAGTCTGCCTATTATTCTTGCCTTGGTGTCCAGAGTAGCAATGTTCAGAAATGGGGCATTTGGAAAGTGAGTGAACCATGGGGGCTCTGATTTCATCAGTGATTCATCCGTGGATGGGTTCATAACTGAATGGACAAATTGCAATTCACAGAAACTGTAGGAGATGGGGCCTAGTTGGGCAAAGTAGGTCACTGAAGACTTTTTTCTGGAAGGGTACCTGTTCCCCTGTCCCTTGCCCTGCTCTCTTTCTCCTCTCTCTCTCTCTCTCTCTCTCTCTCTCTCTCCTCTCTCATTCTTGGTTGTTATAAGGCAAATAACTTTCCTCCATCACACCCTCCCTGCCATGATGTTCTGTCTCTCTCAAGCCTATATTTATATTTAGATGTGAGGTATCCCCCAAAACTCATGTTCAAGATAATGCAAGAAAGTTCAGAGGTTTCATGATTGGCTTCTGCAAGCTTTAACCTCATCAGTGCTTTAATCTTCTGAGATGGATTAACTGGGCGGTAGCCGTAGGCAGGTGGGGAATGGCTGGAGGTGGGTCACTGGAGGCAGGCCTTCGTGGGTTACACTCTGCCCCTGGTGAAGGGCGCTCTCTCGGCTTCCTGTTGTCCTGAGCTGCTTTCCTCCACCACCCATTTTGGTCATCATGTTCTACCTCACCTCAGGTCCAGAGCAATGAAATCCAGCATTTTTGGACTCAGACCTCTGAAACCATGAGCCCCAAATAAACTTTCCCTCCTCTCTGTTGTTCTTGTCCAATCTTTTGGTCACAGTGACAAAACAAAAAAGAAAAATTAACTAAAATGCCTACTGTGATAGATTCAAGTGCGTATGGATTGAAACCTGTGAAACCAGGAACCAAAATGAATCTTTCTTCTTACAATTGCTTTGCTCAGGTACTGTTTAACAGGGGCAGACAGCTTCACAGCTTGACTAAAGCAGGGTATTTCCTAGAACCTTTTTTTTTTTTTTTTGGTTGTTGTTGTTGCTTCCTCCAAGTCAAACTATACCCTGCTTTACTAAGCAATCTTGGTATTCCAGCCAGGATGTGGGCAGACAGTCTTCAACAGTACACCACCACTTTCAAACACCCTTCTTGGATGGACTACCAAAAGCATAAAGCCACTACAAAACCCAATAACACCTTCATCTGCTGCTCTGCATAGGGAGAACTTAGAGCGAGGCTTCACATTTCACATTTCGCATATTGTTGAACAACTTTTCATAAGTTCACCCTGACTTTCAGGAGATAAGATGAAAATAGAATTATCGATCTAAAGTTGCACAATTCGGAAAAGGAACTGCTGTGCGTGGAGGGATACCATCTTGCTGATGTCACCAGAAAGTACGGATTGTAAAAACAATATCGGGGAGTCAAGTTTCAACAGGTGGATAGGTTTAGGGGAGTTAATTCTATGCCAATGGCAGAGAAGGGGAGGAGGACATAAAGATGAATTTGCATTTTCCCACACTCCAAGGTGTTTGTGCCAAGGTGGCTGTGTGCCAACCTGAGAGCCTCTGTCCTCCTGGCATCCAAGAGGAAGTCTTTCAAAACCAGCAGAGAAAGGTGTTTTCCCCCAGAGTGATCCCGCTTTGGAGACATTCTATAGTGATATATTCCTCCCTTACCTCCCCTCAGAATTGCTCTGTGTGCTGACAACATAGCTTTAAGAAAAAGTAAAACAAAAATTTTCACTTTTATAAAAGTTGATAAAAGAGGATTTCAAAGTGTACAATCACCAGAAGTACAGTTATCAGAAACACACGCACTTCACTTGGCATCTCCAGCACCCTTGGCTTTCTGTGCCTGGGCTGCCTTACCATCTCTGTTCTCTGCAGGGTTATTCCCTCCTTGCCAGTGACTGCTTTACCCCCTTTCTGATTAGATACCTTCTCTTTTCTCTGCAGGGACCTTTATCGGCTTGGCTTTTGGCTTTGGAGGATCATGGTTAGGAAACAACCTTGCAGATCTTCCCTGTACCAGTTTTCCACCTTGATCTCACCTCCTTTAGCACCCCCTTCAGCCTTTCTCGGGGACTTGGTTGCTAAGGCTGTAGATGTAGGTGCTGAACACAGAGATGTAGCACCAAGTGCCTTTGGTGGCTCTGAGGGTTGTTCTTATCTCTTCTTAACTCACTGTTCAGGCTGTAGAGATTGACAAAGTTTCTCAGACTCTGGGGATTTACAAAGTTTCTTTGTTCTTAACCAGCTAGTGATTCTCATCTTTGGCTGTACCATTAGAATCATATTGTGGCACTTCCAACAGTCCAGATTTTAGTCTTGCCATAATTCAATTCAATTGCAATCTCTAGAAATGAGCCTTAGTAATTAAAAAACAAAATAAAAAGGCAATCCCAGATTTGGTCTACCCTATTTAATATGTCTTTCAGAGTTAAAATTCAGAATGAGACTTAAAGCAAGAGAAGAAAATCTGACAAAAGAAGCTCATCCCACAGCTGTATCAGTTCTCGTAACAGCTAGACTCAAAAGCCCAATTTGTCTCACTACAAAATGAAGACAAGAAGCCCCAGCAGCAATTGCTTACTAAAGCAATGGGAGATGACGCACTTACCTTAGTTATGACTAATGGCCTCAGTAGGAAGAAACAATTAACAGTTCCATTAATCAGTGCTCTGTTCACTCTTGCTCTGCAGACCATAACTGTGGGTAGTTTAAGAAGTAATGAACTCGTTTGTCAGATTTCTTGTTATGTAAGGCAAAATCATTTCAAATGAGAATTTGTATTTAGTCACAGCTACATGAAAGTTAATCAAAAAGAACAAATTTAAGTGAATTAATAGAACTAAAAAAGGAAAGTAAAATGATCCCTCCCTAACACAGTTACTGCTTTTCTCTTTTCACTTACATTACTCTTCATTCATGTATTTGTTCATTTATTCAACAAATAAAAGCCTCTAACACATTAGGCACTCAATTAAAGACTCGCGCTTTGTCTTAGCCTGTTTTGTTTGGTATTACAAATACTAAAAACCAGTGCATTACAAAGAAGAGAGGTTTATTTGGTTCATGGTTCAAAAGACTGGGAAGACCCAGAACAAAGTGCCCAGGTCCGCCTGGCATCTGGTCAGGGACTTCTTGCTGCCACATTACAGGGCAGAGAGTGTCACATAGTGAAACAGAACACATATGCTACAGATGCAGGGTTTCTGAGATGAGGCCAGATTCTCTGCTCCCGCTGGCAAATGTAGCTCCCGCTACAGAGTCCAGCAGCCAAAATAGCCTGCTTCTAGTGTTTGCAGCCATTCCCAGTTAAGACTGGGAATTTGGGAATTTGGGCTGGCCGCAGGTGTCTGCAGCCGAAAGTGTTAGCAACTCTCCACCTAAAAGCTGGGTGTTGCAGCTCTTGGTGTGGTGGAAATTCAACCTGGGAATTCGGTCCCAATCTTCTGGGTTCTTATCTCACAAATTTGAAGAATAAAATCCATGGACAACCACGGAAGGAGGAGTAAAAGGAGTAGGATTTATTTAGGAAGAAGAGTAGAGACTCCGCAAGGCAGAGGGGCACCTGAAAGCAGGACACCATCTTATGGAGGTTAGGCCAGGGGTTATATTGATTTGGGGCATGAGCATAATTAACATTCATGCAAAGCAGGCATTGAGAAATGCATCTGCATCATTGGTTGAACCCTATGCAAAGCAGGCATTGAAATTTAGTACCAAAGTCATTGGTTAAAATCTATGCAAAACAGGATTGAAACTGGTCAAGAACACCATTTTTTAAAATCTATGCAAAATGAAAGGTGGCAAACACTTCCTAGTTCCCACCTGTGACCACCCCCATCTCTTAGTTGGAACAAAGGTAAGCCTCGTGGTCTTTTTGCATTTGAAGGCCCTGAGCATGCCCTGTCAATCACTCTCTACCAGCTAGCTCTTACCTAGCTATTTTACTATCTCTCCTAAAACTGTCTCACTACCTCAGGCCCCTTCTCCTCTTCTTACAAAGCCACCAGTGCCCTCATGGGGCGTCACCTTCATGACTTCATCTAATTCTGATTTCCTCCCATAGGCCTCACCTCCAACACAAACTTTTCTGGATCACCTTCACACCATAGTTCAGTCCCAGACCTTCCAAGTTCAAGTCCTCTTCACATGCAACATACATTCCTTCTATCTCAATAGCCCCAAAGCTTTAGCTTACCATAACACCAACTGAGAAGTTCAAAGTCCAGCATCTCATCTGAATCAGGATTCACTCCAGCTATGAAAATGTGGAATCAAAACAAATTATGAACTTCCAAAATATGGTAGTGGACAGTCTTGAGATGGTCACTGACATTCCAAAAGTGAGAAATAGGCAAGAAAGTAGGAACAACAGGCCGCAGAGTTGTTCAAAACCCAACAGGGAAAACTACAGTAAGTCCCAAAACTCTAAAATAATCTCTTGATTCCTTGTCTTGTTTTCTGTGTGAATGGGTACAGGGGTTGGGCCCCCAGGCCTCATGAAGCCCTGCCCCCATGGCTTTGCTAAAGCTCAGCCTACACTTCCACTCTCCTGCTTGGAGCCACATGCCTGCACTCTGAAGGCTAGTGTTACATGTAGGTAGTTCTGGATCTCAGTGGCAGCCCAACCGCTGTGGATCCACTAGACATGATTCTAGTGGGGACTCACTGAAGCAGCCGCACTGCCATGCTTCCCATAGGCCTTGCCCTAGTAGGGGCTCTTCAGTAGCTCCTTTGCTGCAGTGAGGTCCTGCCTGGGCCCCCAAGATATCCATGACATTCTTTAAAATGTTTGGTGAGGAAGCTGTGCTTCAAGCAGCTCTGTACAAATCTGCATAATTAGCAGGGTTTTTGTTTTGTTTTGTTTTGTTTTTTGTTTTGTACTGAGGATTGAACCCAGGGGTGCATTACCACTGAACAACATTCCCAGTGCTTTTTATATCTTTAATTTTGAGACAGGGACTTGCTAAGTTGCTTAGGGACTTGCTAAGGCTGACTTGAAAGAATTTGCAATCCTCCTGTCTCCAGCCTCCCAAATCTCTGGGATTACAGGCAGGCACATACAGTGCCATAACCAGTTTCCTTTTGTTGTGCTGGGGATTTAACACAAGGATGCTCTACTACTGAAATATGCCCAAGCTCTTTTCCTTTTATAAGACAGAGTCTTATTACATTGGCCAGACTATCTTCAAACTTGTTATCCTCCTGCCTTAGCTTCCTGAGACTCTGAGATTACAGGTAGGCACCACCGTGCCTGGCAATAAGTGGTAAATTTTCTAAACATTCCTTCTAATTTGAAGATAGTATTAAATGAAGTCCTAGCAAGCATCACACCCTAAAAATGGTATAAATCAGAAAAGAAATAAAAAAATACATACCTTGTCTCAGTAAAATTTACAAAAGTAAATATTAGCAGACTACCTAATTATGGGGTAGTGATTGAGAGCAAATTAGTTCTTCCAGCAAAAATCACAACATGCAGGATAATATTATTCACCAAAGACCAAACTCAGACCAACCAGGGTAAGTTCCCTGCCTGGAGCAACCCAGCCTATCTGACATGTCTCCTTCCTGTTGGGGCCTGTTTCAGTCCCACCTGAAGGTGCTCAGGACATGAATGGTAGGACCCCATCTGGAGCAGCCCTGCTCAGGACCAACCAAGGGAGGTTCCCCACCTGAAGTAGCCCTGCCTACATGATGCCCCGCATTCCAGTTGGAACCTGTTTGAGTCCCACTGGCAGGTGCTCAGGATATGACTGGTATGGCCAATAATCAGAGCAGCAACCACTCAGGACAAACCAGGGGAGTTCCCCACCCAGAGCAGCACCACCTACCCGAAGCTCTGTGTACCTGTTGTAACCTGTTTCAGTCCCACCTGAAGGCACTCAGGACACAACAGGTAGGACCCCTGTATGGAGCCATCCCAGCCAAGGACAAACCAGGGGTGGTTCCCCTCCTGCAGCAGCAACACAAACCTGACAGCTCCCATTCTGGTAGGTTGAGATTTGTAACCTTAAACCTGAAACCAAAAGGTAGAGCAACACAAGGACCCATGCAGAAACAGTATCTGAAAGAAAGTGATCATCAAAGAGTTGGTGACTGATCTAACACTTTGACTTGTAAGGAAAAACCACCTGGAGAACTGCCTAACTTCCCTGCAGGAAATCTCAATTCAGAGAACCACAAGAAGCTCTTCAAAAATGGAGAATCAAACAAAGAGAGGCTCATCTCAAACCCAAAACTCCCCTAAAAAGGATGCCATGGGTAGTGGTCAAGATGAAAACCTTGAAAATATTATCAAGGATCTGATTACTAAAAGGAACAATGAGCTAAAAGAAAATATGATGAAGAGACTAAGTGAAAAAACTCAAGAGATAAAAACTCTATTATCAAAGAAATAAACATACTCAAAAAGGAAGTAACAGAGCTAAAATCTGCAGTCAATGACATGAGAGGAACCATGGAAGAATTTAACAATAGACTAACTTCTGTAGAAAACAGAACCTCAGCTCCTGAAGAAAGAACTTCTAAGTGATGACAGGCTGAGCAAGATAGAGAAAGATAGAGAACATGGATAACAACAACAACAACAACAACAACAAAAACCCTCACAGAACACAAACAGAATTTTAAAAATGATGTCTGGGAAGAAATAAGAAGAAACAATTTAAGAGTAATTGGAATACAGGAAGGAATCAAAACACAAATGAATGGGATAAAGAACATTCTCAAGGAAATTGCTAAAGAAAAATTTGTCCATATAAAAATAGAGTCAGATATGCTCATCCAGCAAGCTTATTGTATACTCAATAGGACTAATATGTCACCAAGACACATCACATTCAAAATGTAAAACAGGGAAATCAAAGAAAGAATATTGACAGTGTCAAGACAGAAATGCCAATCACATTCAGAGGCAAACCAATAAGAGTCATATCTGACTTTTCAGTTCAGACTCGAAGTGAGAAGATTATGGAAGGAAATCTGCCAATGCCTGAATGAACACAAAATGCAGCCAAGATACTATATCCAGCAAAACTCAGCTTGAAATTTGAGGAGGAAATAAGAACTTTACATGCTAAGAACAAACTTGCAGCATTTGAGAACAGAAAGCCAGCATTACAAAGAATTCTCAAAAATAAACTCCAGCTAGAAGAACATGCTAACATTCCTCAAAACCCGCAAAAGAAATTCAAAAAAAGGTACATGCTGTCAATACCCAACTAAGACAACACAGATAAAACAAAATGTCAATGAACCACAAACACATAACTATTTTAACATTAAATGTGAATGGTCTCAATACATCAATCAAAAGGCACAGATTAGCAGATTGGATCAAAAAACAAAATCCAACAATATGCTGCTTAGAGAAAGCCCACCTTATAGCCAATGATACCCACAGAATAAGGGTGAAAGGATGGGGAAAAAATCTACCAGGCATACAGCCCAGGAAAGCAAGTTGGAGTTGCAATTCTTACATCTGACAAAGTGGATTTCAAACACGAATTAAAAGAGATAAAGAAGGTCACTACATCCTAGTAAAGAGAATAATACAACAGGAGGAAATAACCATAGTAAATATATACTCTTCAAACATCAATGCCCCCAACTATGTAGAAAAATTACTCCATGATATAAAACCACTTGTGGACCTCAGCACAATAGTCCTGGGAGACATTAACATTCCTCTATCACCAATGGACAGATCATCAAAGCAAGAAACAATAAAGAGATCTCCAGTCTAAACAACACCATAAATCAAACAGATTAACAGACATCTACAGAATATTCCATCCCAAATTGGCAGAGTATAACTTCTCAGCAGCGCATATATCCTTCTCCAAAATAGATCATATTCTAGTTCACAAACGATATCTCAGCAAATATAAAAAGGGAGATATTATTCCATGGATCCTATCAGACCACAATGCCATGACCCTAATAATTAATAGCATAAGCCATACCACAAAACACACATATATATATGGAGATTGAATAACACCCTATTTAAAAAAAAGAATGGATTCAAGAAGACGTGAGAGCAGTAATTCAGGAGTTCTTGAAAGAGAATGAGAATGAAAACAACATATTGAAACATCTGGGATAGCATGAAAGCATTGTTAAGGAGAAAAATTACTGCACTCAGGGTCCACATTAAGAATCAGGAGAGATCTCTAACAAATAATCTTATGCTTCCACTCAAATCTCAACAAAAGGAAGAACAGTCTAATCTCATAGCCAGCAGAAGAAAGGAAATAATTAAGATCAAGCTAAAATCAATGAAATTGAGAACTAAAAAAGATACAAAGAATAAACAAAATAAAGAGCTGGTTCTATGAAAAAATAAATAAAATTGTCAGACCCTTAGCTAATCTAACTCAAAGAAGTAGAGATTCAAAGCAAATCAACAAAATCACCAACAAAAAGGGGGTGATCACCACTGACCCCACTGTAATCAAGCAGATTATCAGAACATATTTTGAAAAAATATACTCCTCTAAAACAGATAATCTGGATAACATGCACAAATTTTTAGACACATACAACATCCTCAAATTGACACAGGATGACATTGAAATCCTAAACACTCCAATAACAGGCACCGAAATCCATACAGCAATTGAAAGTCTTCCAAAGAAGAAAAGCCCTGGACCTGATGGATTCTCTGCAGAGTTTTACCACACCTTTGAAGAAGAGCTAACACCCCTTCTGATAAGCTATTCCAAGAAATTGAAAAGGAGGGAACTCCCCAAACACTTTTTATGAAGCAACCATAACTCTGATACCAAAACCCAACAAAAACACATCGAAAAACGAAAACTACAGACCAATATCCCTCATAAATATCAATGCCAAAATACATAATAAGGTTCTTGCAAATCTTTTTCAAAAACACATCAAGAAAATAATTCATCATGATCCAGTGGGCTTCATTCCAGGTATTCAAGGCTGGTTCAACATTCACTAATCAATAAATGTGATTCATCACTTAAACAGAATTAAGGACAAAAACCATACGATCACCATAATAGATGGAGAAAAGGCCTTTGATAAAATCCAGCACCATTTAGTCTCAAAATTCTAGATAAAATATGGATCAAATGAACTTATCTTAATTTAATAAAGGCCATATATGCCAAACCCTCAACTAATATAATATTAAATGGAAAAAGGTTGACAGTAATTCCACTGAACTTGGGAATAAGACAACCCTGGCCACTTTTACCACTTTTATTCAATATTGTCCTTGATACCCTGGCTGGAGCAATCAGGCAAGAGGGAAAAATCAAAAGGATAAGAATAGGAAGGGAGGAAGTCAAAATATCGCTTTTTGCAGATGACATGATCGTGTATGTGGAAGATCCAAAAAAACTCCACCAGGACACTGCTAGAGCTAATAAAAAGATTTGGCAAAGTAGTAGGCTACAAGATCAGCACCCATAAATCAATAGCTTTCTTATCTGAAAACAATATTAGGGCAGAAAAAGAAATTAGGAAATTGGTCCCATTCACAATATCCTCTAAAAGAAAAATATGCTTGGGAATTAATCTAACAAGAGAAGCAAAAGACCTCTACAAGGAAGTCATCAAACACTGAAAACAGAAATTGCAGAAGACCTGAGAAGATGGCAAGATGTTATGTGCTCTTGGTTAGACAGAACTAATATAACTAAAATGGCCATTCTGCCAAAAGCACTATACAGATTCAACACAATCCCCATCAAGTTTCCAATGTCACTCTTTGGACATGAAGAAAAAGCAATTCTCAGATTCATTTGGAACAAGAAGAAACCCAGAATAGCCAAAACATTACTAAGCAAGAAAAATGAAACAGGTGGTTTTGCAATACCAGATCTAAAATTATACTGTAGAGCTATAGTATTAAAAACAGCATGGTACTGGTATCAAAATAGGAATGAAGACCAATAGAGTAGAATAGAACACTCTGAGACAAACCTACAAGTCTTTAAACATCTGATCTTTGACAAAGTGGGTCAAAATATAACATGCAAGAGAGACAGCCTATTCAACAAATGGTGCTGTACAAACTTGCAGAAAATTGAAATTAAATCTTCATCTCTCACCTTGCATAAAAATCAAGTCTAAATGTATCAAGGAATTTGGAATTAAACCAACTACCATACAGCTGCTAGAAGAAAATTTAAGACCAACACTCCAGCATACGGGAGTTGGCAATGATTTCCTCAACAAGACTCCTAAATTGAAAGAATTACTGTCAAAAAGCAATGATTGGGATGCCATTAACATGAAAAGTTTTTGTACAGTCAAGGAAATAGACTAACCTGTCAAGAGACATCCTACATAATGGGAGAGAATCATGGCCTGTGATTCCTCTGACAAGGGACTAATATCCAAAATTTACAAAGAACTCAAATAACTCAACAACAACAAAAAAAATAGTCCAATCAATAAATGGGTGAGAGAGCTAAACAGAAATTTATCAACAGAGGAAATTGAGCAAGCCAATGAATAGATGAGAAAGTGTTCTAAGTCACTGGCAATCAGAGAATTGCAAATCAAAACTACCTTAAGATTTCACCTCACTCCAGGCAGATTGGCAAAGATGAAAAAATATGAATAATATCAAATGGTGGAGGGATTGTGAGGAGATAGGAACAATACCACACTGTTAGTGGAACTGCAGACTGCTCCAGCAGCTTTGGAAAGCAGTGTGGAGACTCCTAAAGAAATTAGGGTTGGATCCACCATATGACCCAGCTATCCCTCTTCTGGGTATTTTCCCAGAGGGGTTAGAATCAGCACATTACAGTGACACAGCAAAATCCATGTTCATAGCAGCTTAATTTACAATAGCAAAATTATGGAACCAACCCAGATGCCCCTCACTGGATGAATGGATCCAAAAGCTCTGGTTTATATATACAATGGAGTTGTACTCAGCTATTAGCAGCATCGATATTGTAGCTTTTGAAGGTAAATGGATGGCAGTTGAAAAAATCATGTTGAGTGAAGTTAGCCAAACCCAGAGTGTCAAGGGCCGAATAGTTTCCCTCATTTGTGGAGGCTGGACCTAAACCCAGGCTTGGGGGTAATGTAGACAAATTCATGTATTAGATCCATAAAACAAAAAAGCAAAATGCTAATATTTATGAAATACAGTTGCAATATACTTCATAAGATATTTGAACAAGCTATGCTGTATACCTGTACAAAAATAAAATGTTTAATCCCATTGTCAACTCTTTTGAATAATAACAAGGGATGATAGGAAGGAGAAGAAGGGGAAATGTGGGGCTGGAGCGGTGGCTTGGTGGTTACAGCACTTGCCTGGCGTGCGCAAGTACATGAGTTCAAACCCCAGCACCCACGTACACAACTAAGTGTCGGAGCAATGAAAGCCATGTGAAAAACTCAATAAAAAACTGATTCTCTCTGTCTCTGTATCTCTCTCTCTGTCACTGTTCCTATCTCTTTAAAAAAAATGGGGGTGGAATGTTGGAACTGAGATAAAGCAAGGTACATTTCAAGCAGTTATAAATGTCACTTTATATACTATAGTCATATACATAAAAAACTTTTCTTCATAGGTATAATAATTATGTCACTGCAGTTGTTTTTTTAAGGAACAATATAGGACCCAGAAGGAAGGCAAGTGATCGGGGGACAGGAGAGAGGGGGTGTGTGGGGATATTGATTAAATTGTATTGCTGATTTGTGTGCATCTAGGAATATGTGACAACTTATACTATCATTATGTAAAATTATAATGCACTAATAAAAATAAATTAAAAAAATCAAACATACAGTAGCTAATAAATGATGCATATATGTAATTTTCTTTTTTTTATTAGAAGTATATAGAAATACAGTTGAGGGGGAAACATTATCAAAACATTAGCAATCGATGGATATAAATTTTGTTATCCAGGGGAAAAGCCAAAACATGGATAACCACCTTGGGTTTCACCTGTTGCAGTTTCCCCCAGAAGAACTTATGTGTTAAATGGGTAGTTCGTGGAGGCATGAGTAATTTTCAAGGCAAGAACTAACCATTCCACCTTTCAAGAGAAAATATCTTAATACATGATCCAAAATACTATCAGTAATTTCATAGTCTTCAGCAATTTACAATTCAATTTTTAACCTTTTCATAGGTTTTCACAAAATATTTCTCAACTGGTCCATTTGCTGCATTTATGTTGGACTTTTATAAAATCATGACCGAAACAGGCTGTACTAATGCAATCAGGTTAAAGGGGGAAATGGCATTTCCTTTTTCCATTCCTTCTGTGGAATTAGATAAGGGATACTCAATCTCTCTAATTGCACTGGTGGAATTTAGAATATGCCACCCCATTTTGACACACTGAATATTTTAAGTTGAAAGGATTAGAGAAAACAGCAGATGCAGGAAGCTGTCAATGCCTCCTGCAAGGCAGACCCTTCTCCTCTGAAGGAACAAACAAGAGGCCTCTGTGGATGCACAAATCAACAGGAAAGGAGCATCCTGGCATCTGAAAATGAATAGAATTGAGAAAGGGTCCTCCTAGGTATTTCCCCGGTTGGTTGGCTTCTATCAGCTCACACTCCCTGGCTACTCTCATAATCTACTCTCCAACAAGACTAGCCTTAAAATACCCAGGTTCAGCTACTTGTTGAAGGATGTCATGCCATGTTGTGTAAACTTATTGTAAATAAAATGTGTAGCTTTTTCTTTTGTTATTCTTTTGTTACAAGGTTCCCAGTCAATGTACCTATTAAAAGACAAAATTACAACAAATTTGGTAGAAAGATCTTATTTGTCTTTTTCTTTTTTCTTTTTCTTTCTTTTATTGTTTATTTTTGTATGTTTTTTACCATTCTAGAATCAAGCAACCCTCCTAACCAAAACAGGTTCAAAAAATGTTAGTAAACCAATTGGTCTAACAGTGTTTATTGATAGAAAACAGGAATGAGTTACGGGACGTTTGATTGATTGGAGCTTGGTGTTTGCCATATCTGAACATGGTTTGATTAGCAGATTCTGGATCCGTGGATCCAATCAACCACAGGTCACAAATGTTTGGAAAAAGATGTGTCCGTACTGAACCTGCACAAACTTCCCCTTGTCATTATTCCCTAAACAGTACAGTACAGCAACCATTCCCACAGCGTACATACTGCATTAGCTATTATTAGTAGTCTAGGGATGACTTAGGGCATACCGGAGGATTATGTATAGGTTATATGCAAATACCACAAAGGACCTGAGCATCCTTAGGCTTTGGTATCTGCAGGGGGTCCTAGAACCAATCTCTTATAGAAATGGAAGAAAGACTAGATGCTAAAACATTATTGGTTATGCCAAGGAGAGAGCTTTTAGGTGAAAATATTAGTTGACATTGTAACAATGAATCTTCTTTATGGTAAGAGAGACATAGGAACAGCAATGTGTATTGCTTCATAATTGTTGCCAAAGCTTCTCCCAGGATTTTAGTGCAAGGCAGTGAAAAATGAATATACTGGGGCTGGAGAAGTGGCTCAGCAGCTATGGCGCTTGCCTGCCATGCGAGAGCACAAGAGTTCAGACTCCAGCTCCACTTACACAATAAGGTGTTGGAGCAACAAGGGCCATATGAAAAACTAAATTGATTTTCTCTTTCTCTCTCACTGTCCCTTTCTCTTAAAAAAAATGAATATACTACATTTCAAAATGAGAAATATTTCTTTCATGTTAAATTTTAGACTTAAATGTCTCTTCCTATTCTTTCTTAACTCAGACCTTCTTTCATACCTTAGGATATTTATAATTTGAAGGAATCTTCATATAAGCTTAAATTATAGATGAAATAACTTTATTTGATCTACATAATGTCATAAATTCTAATTGCTGAAAGACCCTGGATGGTTATAGATAGAAAAGAAATAGCTACAGCTGCAAGTGTCAATTTAATACCGTCTGGGTTTTTCATTCAAAACTGCACCTATTAGCAAATTCCTCACACCTGGTGGACTCCTTAAAACATGAAGCCACACTGACAAGAAGGAAGGAATATCATTTTCTTCTGCTACTATTTTATTCATCCATTATTCTTTCTTTAATATGATCCACACAGTGTCTTTGATACTATTTAATGTACAAATTTTGAAATTTCTTTTTTTTTTTCATTCCTTTTTTTGTGCGGGCAGGTCCTGGAAATGGAACCCAAGGGTGCTCTACCTATGAGCTACACTACCAGCGCTTTTTATTTTTCATTTTGAAACACAGTCTCACTAGGTTACAGAGGCTGACCTTGAAATTACAATTCTCCTGCCTCAGCCTCCTGAGTAGCTGGGATTACAGGTGTGTTCCACTGTGCTCTGCTGGTATTACTTTTTTCTATTATGATCCATTCCTGAAATGTTTTACAGTCATCTCGGGAGAATATGCCTTCACATGTTTCTCATAAGATCACTGAAGGTATTTTTTAAATAATGAAATTTCACCTTAATTTCTTCCCTTACCTGAACAAAAGAAATCTTCCTTAAAGTCCAGCTACTCTTAAGCCTGACCCCCAGGGAATTTCCTGTTCAGGAAAAGATTAACTTTTAACATGTTGAGGTGTGAATATGGCTCACAGCTAGAAAGAGTGTCCATTAGTACCATGGTGAATATGCCCAGTAGTACCTCACATACTTTCCCAATGCAGTTCAGCCCAGCTTTTTCTTTATTAGGTTGACATAAAACTTCTTACTCAGGGCTACATTGCCAGTTACTCACTGTGGATGGTTCCACTTAGAATTTTGTGACTTTAGGATGGTGTAGGAACAGCATATTCAGTAGAAACCATATAGTTCCCATATAACTATTCTGCCTTTCACTTTCAGTAAAATATTCAATTACATGACACATTCTACAATTCGTCATAAAACAGGCTTTGGGTTAAATGGTTTTGCCCACCTGTAAGATAATGAATGTGTTCTGAACACAAGGGAGGCTCAGCTAAGCTGTGATGTTTGGTAGGTTAGGTGTCCTGAGGACATTTTGGACATAGGCTGTTTTCCATTTATGATTAGGTTCCACTAATGTAATCATATGTTAATCAACTGGTCAAGTCCCATAGCCCCTCCCTAAGTTAAGGAGCATCTAGAACTGAGTACTCCTACATGGTTAATAAACTTTTGTCTTGTGAATTTGTCTATAATCAGGCTATCGCCAGTTGGACTTGAATTGGCAGAGGCAAATTTTTGTTTTCTAACATTGAGCCAGGGGAAAAAAGCCAGGCAGTAAGTGTAGTTGGAATTTGAGGATTGATAAAAAGGAAATTGATCCTTTTTCTTTAAGAGTGATGTGGGTTTGGTGGAAGTCGGGTTCATATCTCTCAGAGACAAAGAATGAAACTGAGGGACACTGAGGTAAGCATAGTAGATGGTCATTATTTTATTATTTATTTATTTATTCAAAGAGAGAGGGACAGTGAGAGAGAGAGAAAGAATCAGTTTTATTTAGTTTTTCATGTGGCTTTTGTTGCTGCGACACTTTGTTCTGCTGGTGCTGGGGTTCAAACCTGCTTCCGAGTGCATGTGAGGCAAGTGCTGAAACCTCTGAGCCACCGCTCCAGCCCCAACAGATTTTATTGTAAGAAAATAAAAGAAAGCAAAGCATGGGGGAAAGAGCCTACTTCCCCCCAAAGTGGGGGATGGGGCCAGAGTCTAAGAGGGAGTTAGGTTTGCTCTTGATACAGGATTTTCTCCCTTCCATTCATCATCCTTTCCATCCCCCAAACCTAGGACATGGGCATGGGAAATCTGGTCGGGTCCAGTCTTTGGTTTGCACCTTGAAAGAATGTGGCACCTTCCTTAACAGAAGGGAGTGTCTGCATCTGGACTGACCTTGCGGACCCTCCTTACTAACTAACGTTGGGGGTGTCAGATTGATCTTCTTAAAAAGAACTGTTTTTTCCTTGATTTACTTGAACATTCTAACTACTCTGACTGCCTAACTTTTCCTCTGCCTCAAGAGGACAAATAGCAGAGCCTCACTGCTCCAGATAAACATATGCATGTCAATGTGACATCCCCTGCTGACAAGCAAAGGTGCTACATTTGTTAACCAAAGGTGTTTAGGGGACACATACAGACCTGCTGATAAAGATGCTCAGGAGACAGATCAAACACCAGGACCTCAGCTCCCATGCCCCTCGTATGCGGGAAGAGAGACAACAGAGAGAATATAGAAGAGGGAATCACACCAGCTCCTTAGGCCCAGTGCTCTGAGGCCTCCTTCTCCCACTCTGGGGGAAGCCCACCCTGCTCTCTATGCTTTGCTTTCGATCATTATCTTAAAGTAAAATTTGTCTGCTATGCTTCCCTTCTTCGATTCCAGGTGGACACAAACCTGACTTCCAACAAACTATAATCAACATCAAGATCCCACATATATTCTTGATGTCTATAGATGTTTCTAGAGGGAAAAGAAATCAGGGAGAAGTAGACGATTTTCAAGATTCAGGGAGCTTATATGTTCTCCTCAAAATACTTGAATTTGGGGCTGGAGCGGTGGCCTGGTGGTTACAGCGCTTGCCTGGCATGCACGAGTACATAGGTTCAAACCCCAGCAACACGTACACAGCAAAGTATCTGAGCAATGAAAGTCAAGTGAAAAACTAAATAAAATTGATTCTCTCTCTCTCATTCACTGTCCCTCTATCTTTAAAAAAAATACTTAAATTCTTATATTGTGGAAATTTTGGCCACAGCCTCGGTTATGATATTAGCATATAGCAAACCCTAGGGGAATTTGGTCTGTTTTCACTGCTTCAAGTGAAAATCTCTTTCACTTAAAGTAATCAAGTTGAAAGAATCTAGAGCAAAGGAAGAAGATGAAATTATCTTGAGGGAATATGAACATGCTCCTTAAAAGTACAGAATTCACATGACTCTTATTAAGCAAAGAAGCTACTGTGTTTAAAGCAACCCAAATTCTAGTCCTGGCTACAGATAATTTAGATTGTGTGTCAGAGAAAATTATGTTAAGCCAATTAGTACAATCAACTAACTGTTACCAACAAATTATCTGTGTCACAAATATTAAATGGTACACATTAAGATTGGGGGGAAAGCACTATTTAATTAGAACACAAATTTTACGGGGCTTCTTGTATTTTATCTAGCATCTGAGATCTCTAGGATATTATAATGTTGGAACAGAATCAAGAGCTCCTACAATACAGTAAGTATCCTCCCTCCATTCACATTCTTTTTTCTTCTTGTTGCTGCTCTGATTATTCTTCTTGAAGACAAAAGTAAATGAATGAACCTCAAGTGTGAGCTCTTTATTGGAAAAAAATAAAAATTTCTGTATCAGTATCATAAAACACTGCCAGATAAAAACATAGGAAATCTCAAAGATTATAAGTCTCAATTGGGGCTGGAGTGGTGGCTCAGCAGTTATAGGGCTTCACTAGCATGACCGAGGATGCATGTTTGAACCTCAGCACCACATACACAATGAAGTGTCGGAGCAACAAAAGCCATTTGAAGAGCTAAATAAAATTGATTCTTCCTTTTTCTCTCCCACTGTCCCTATCTCTTTAAAAACAAAAAAGAAGAAGTCTTAATTGAGCTGAATTATAGCCTCACCTCTAATTCCTACATCACAATTAGTCATATACTAAGGCGCTGAGGGAGTGATATATGGAATTACTGGGACTAAATGAAGAGAGGGGTAAAGAAATGCAAGATCTTGCCAGATCAAAATATGGTACTGGACAAGCACCATCCGAGCTTGTCAAAACTACAGACTCTCAAGACACATTTAGATCCACTGAATTAAAATTGTTTTAACAAAATTTGCAAGTTCATATACATACTAAAGTTTGTGAAGATCATGCAATTCTAAAGGGGTACAAATGAACATCCAGGATCACAAAGAGGAGAAACAAAATAAAGTCAAAAGCCTTTTAAATGCAGATTTCCCCAACTGACCAGTTTTTATAGGCAGCATGAATTCCTTAACCTGTGGATAAGAAAGTTGCCCAAGCTACAGGACATCCTATGATTCTCTACCTAGGGGCCTGAGTCTTCCTAGGTGAATTATTTTAGGTTAGTCCAATGCCTTTATATACCCTTCCTTTGAAAGAATCTGAGAAATAACCCAGCTAGTTTGAAAGAGGAACATCAGGCATTTTCAATCAAATTTCAACCTTGTATAAACAAGTATATGCAATTATTCCAAGTACATCTGCCAAGTTTGAAACCAGAATGCTAGGTCAACCTTGTTTTAAGTGCATGCATATTGATAAAAATCTGATCTTCACTACATTTATTTGAGGAATATTCTTACTACAATATATGAAAACCATAAGAATGCCAAGGACTGGTACATATTTAATAGGGTTTGTAATCTCATCCTCTTAAAATTACCTTCAGGAACATTGTGATTTTTCCTACCAAGGACAAGAAATATCAATATGTATAATAGAATTGCATCATATTTTACTTAGATAAATTCTTGTTCAGTATTTTGAAAGCATTAGCACAGTCTCTCTTAAGCAATCTGACAACCCTATATGAAATAGTTCATTTGTGCTTCCTGTCTATCAAAGGAGGTACAATGTACAGAAATAAGTTAATTAAATCTGTGTACTCAAATGACTGCTCCATTTATCAGGAGACGGAAAGGAATATGGATGAATTAGTTGATCAAGTTAATTGGTCATTTGAAAATGGAATTTGGTAACCAACTGATTTATGTTGCTCGATCTTTGGCTAACCCCCCTACCCCTACTGCTGTTAATCCATCCAAAAGAGGGCATGGTTGGACTAAAGCAGATACTATACTCTCTCAAGATTGTTTTCCTATATTTTCTGGGAAAAATTGTCACAAGAATCTTGCTTTTTGTGATTGCCTGGCGAGTGATAGGCATTTAACAAAGGTAATTAAATTGAGGCAGTTGCCACAGAATCAGAGAGATACTAGATTCAGAGGATCTCTACAAAGGGAGCTAAAACCCTCTGATTTAAAAAAAAAAAAAAACAGACAAGTCTATCACCTCCATCCCTCTTGCTCCTTGCAGGTAGAACTCCAGTTCTAAAATAACATTTCCTTTCCATTCTACCACTGATCAGGGAAAAAGCTCCTTCTCAGCCAGGAGTAGGATGGTGGGGGCTGGGGGGTTTGGGGGGATATGGCTGTGACAAATAAGATAATCTCACTGGTTTACAAAAAATTGTGTGGTACAGTACCATTCTGCGCTAGGTGATTTTGCTGAGAAACTATAGTGTTCTTGACTTCTAAGAGAGTGGTATAAAAAGATGGACTTCCATTCCAATGTTTGGATGAATATCTACACAAGATACTTGGAATATTAACAGGACATCGTGGGGCCATTGGAGAAGTGACCTAAAGAAAGCCAACACTCTGAATTTGGCAGACAGAAATAAAAAATGAAAAAAAATCTATGTTTCTAACCATAGAATGGAGCCAGTGAATAAGTCAAATCTGGAAACAGCTAATTTGTTACATAAGATGATAAATCTATTTTGAATTTGATTTCTATTGCTTGAAGCCAAAACTTTCTTAATTAACAAAAGATTACTAACTGGAGTCTATCTTCTGTATCCCATCTATTACAAAGAAACAAATCAGGTGGAAACTCACACAGGTCATTTCTGATATAACAAAATGTGTCTATACCCAAAGTGGAGTGTGTCCTGCAAACGTAGGGTAACGTCATTTCATTTACAGCCAGAGTAGACCACTGATATTTTCTTATAGAAAGTGAAGGGATCAACACACCATGATATACATAACATACTTCAATTATATATTTCTTAGTTAACCACTCAGAAATAAAATACCAGGCTGGGTTTCACTTAATGATCTTTACTTCCATTGACTCCTCCTATTAACTAGTTTCCTGTTCACTGTGTATGATGTTTTTTCAGATTTCCCATAGGTATTATGAAGGAATCTATGTTTGTAGTAAAAATTCTCAATTAAAATTAGCTTTAATAATAAAGAAGCTCACAAAATCCAGTTGCTGTAAATAAAGTACCTAGAAGAAGAGAGAAACATCCTTTTTCTCAGAAGTCTAAACAATCATAACCATAGAGTGTGGTCTGTGTTGTCAACATAACATAACAATGATTTAGGCTGTGCTAAGAAGAGAGTTTATTTGAAAATGAATGATGGAATGGCAAAATGCATGTGCCACAGTTGATGGGGCTATTGGCATATCCAAGAATGAAAAGGAAAACAGGAGGTTTAAACGCAAAATGAGGATGGTTACATAAAATATTTTGAAACAATTAGCCTTTGTTTAAAGGATCAATAACAAAAGTGGGATGTGTCTGTACAAAGTTGAATAGGTGGTGGTTGAGCAGGGGTTCCTGTGCAGTATTCTTGGTGCAAAGTTACACTAATTTGTGGCTTTTGCCAGGGCCTTTTTTTTTTTATAGCTCTTGCTATTACACAAGTATCATGAGGACCTCCCTTCATGACCACCTGGTTGCGTTTGGTTAGCATTTGGCATAAGTCACTCCATTTTGACTCTGCAACTTTCAGTGTATATGATCTCAAGACTAGATAGAAAGGACAGAAGCTCTCAAAGAGTGTATGCTAATGAGGGCTTACTCCTGAAACTGGAGAGAGATTATTTCCACCACAGTCAATTGTGTGATAAAGAAAGGGGGGACATCCAAAAGGAAATGTAAACAATGACATCATCCTCTTAGAGAAGTGGGGAGGAAGGGATGCTCACAGTGCAACAAATATTCATTATTCCATGGAGAAATTATCATGGGTTATTCAGAGTCCACGTATGTAAATGATTGAAATTTCACTGTCATTTATTATACTGAAATCCTACTGTTTTAAAAGTGTGATTTCTACTTCATCAGTTTAGAATAAAGATCACAGATTCGATCCATAGGAAATAGACAAGAAGTACCTTAGGGAAACCTTAGACACAACTTATGCTTTGACTCCTGAGTAACAAGTCTTGCATTTGACAGGCTGATTATGCACTGCATATTTTTATTTCTTCTCTAACATTAAATTTCAACTGTCTTCACAACCCCCACAATGTCGGTTTGTCACTTGTTTTATTCTGTAAGTGCCAAGAAAATAAGTCACAGAGAAAACTAAAAAAAAAATAAAAACCTTTAATGCACTTCTGAGATTAAATCCTGTGTGCAAACCCACCCCACTTCTTTTTGTGAATCTACAATAGCTCTACTTGGCAGATTACTAGTTGGCTGAGGAGTAGGAAAGGGAGAGGGAATTTTTAAGTAGATATATTAGTTTTTAATGCCCACCATTTCCACATAATAAATTCTCCTCTCACATTAAATACTTGCATAGTATTTTCAGCAATGCCCCATTTAGCACCACGTTATATAATTTTTAGCTAATTGTATGTGCTTCCTATATACGATTACCACTGTGTTATGTCATTCATCTTATTGTAAGCTTTCGGCTCTCTTGAACAATGTTGAGTACAAAGCAGCATAGAAATGCAGAGTATGACTCTCATTATCATTAGTATACTTTAGTAGTTTTAATGAGGTAGGGCTTGGTGATTCATAATGAAGATTGTGCAATTTTCAACCTAGCAATTTTAAAAGTGGCTTAGTATCTGCTCAATTTACCCAAACTTATTTCAAAAATATATTATATTATAATGTTCAAGTAAAAATTCCAGTTATACATACCAATATCATAATATAATAATCATTAAATGCATTTATAAGAATCATTAAGACCCATTCAACATATTATATTGTAATATAATTGTATTCTTACTTATTTATTCACTTGTTCATTTATGCATTCCAGCATATTGTTAACTAGGTATTGTGTATACAATATATAAAACATGTACCTTTGTCTCCAAAGAGTTCATTGTTTAGCTTGTCTATTCACTTAAGCAATTTATTAACTTAGATTTCTCAACTTCTCTGAAATTCAGTTTTTATATCTATCTAGGAAAGAAAATAGCACTTCTCTTGTAAGTTTGCTGTGGCACTAAGTAAATATACATGTAGTTCTCAGATCTAAGAAAATATACAGGAAGTGCTCAGATTTTGTCTTTGCCACCTAATGTTCTCATTCAATGTTAGCTTTCATTGGTTTTATACAAAGATTGCAAATATAATCCCACGTTCAGGTAATTTATTCAACACATTCTAAGTGTTCCCTATATGCCATTCATGCAAGGTCCTGAGACCATATCAGAGAGAAAAATAAGAATGCTATCTGTGTCCCAGGGATGTGTTCTGTGTCAAATATGAAAAAAAGTCACAGTAATTTTCAAAGGGCAGTGTAAAACACGGAGAAGACAATCCAATATTTAAATATTTAGAACCTTCTCTGTCTTGTGCCAGAAATTTTAGAAAAATCATCTCATTTTATAATTATATTGAAGTTCAAATAGTGATCAAAGTTCACACATTTCCTAAGATAATAACCAAATTCCAAATTTACAACTATTTTCTCAATTCTGTATTGTCATGACCTTCTAACTCTCAGAGAACCATTAGATTAGATTTGGAAGTCTTTCCCAAGAAAATACAGAGTTATCAAAGACAATCACTTTGACAACTAAATTTGAAGTAACTAGCTTGCATTAATATTTCTCAACGTGTTCTTTAGACAAGTTAAGGGACGATAGATAGCTAGCATCAGTGGTATAGTTTTTAATCTCTTTGAATCCAATTATAAAATCAAAACAAACAGGAAATAAAATAAAAAATCCATAGAAAATTTTATATTAAGACTGTTATGGTTTGAATGTGAAGTTTCCCCCAAAACTCACATGGAGCAATTTGGGAAGGCTAAGGCAATTTGATCTAGTCAGTGAGTTAATCCTAGCAACTACAGGCTGGTAGGGTAACTGGAGGAGGTGGGTCAGTGGGGGCTGCCTTTGGTTATAAATTTTGTATCCTGGAGTTTCTCTCTCTGCTCTGCTTCCTGATATGACACCTTGAGCTCTCTGCTCACTGGAGCTGTGCCTCGCCTCCAAGCCTGAAGAATGGAGCCAGCCTTCCACGGACTAAGACCTCTGAAACCGTGAGCCACCAAATAAACTTTTCCTCCTAAAATTATTCTTGTCAGGTTATTTAGTAGCAGCAGCAAAAAAGCTGATTAAAACAAAAACCAAAGGACAAAGAGGCTCATGATTCAATAACATGACGTGGTAAAAACCCGAAGCCATAATATCTGCATGGTATCAGCATTCATGTGCAGGAAACAGAAGTAAGCAAAAGAGAGTTTGATCGGAGAATGGAAATCCTCAAAGTTTTCATCAGATTCATATTCAGTGTGCTAAGCTTCTGGACCAGGCAGGTTCTTACACATTCCTGACTGGCTGCATGGCGTGAGGGTAAGGTCTGAAATGTGGACACAACCCACTGTGCATGTACACACTAAACCAATCTGCCAGAGCCTCCAGGACAAACAGCAACCTAGAAAAAAATAATGCCCACATAAAAAATGGGTATAAGGAAATGCAAAGAAATTTCTGGAAGTGTGAGAATTTGTTTTAGGACTTCACAAAATAACATAAGACAATAAACCCAGCATGTTAAAAATAGATATGATGACGTATCACTCTCTAAAAGAGTCAGAAAAGCAAATTTTATTTTGAAAAATAAATAAACAGAAAAACACAGATGTAAAATCCCTTAAGAACACTATAATGAAAAAAGAGAATAAAGATTAGAATTACATTCCTACAATCAAGTCATGAGAGAAAGATCTGCCTAGAAATTGATGAAAATTGTAAATCAATATTTTCAAATAAAGCTTTTCAAATTTTGAAAAGCTCAGGGGAAAAATAAAATAAAATAAAATTCGGTTCACCAATGAAGGCTAAACTAGAAGAAACACAAGACTAAATGAACACACCACACACACACACACACACACACACAAACCCCAATGCTTAAATAAAAATAGAAGCTGAAAAGAAGCAAAAAACTTAAAAACACAAAATAAACTAAAATAAGTATAGGTAATTTTGCCAAAGAAGGGAAATCAAACAGTACATCAGAACAAATATTAAAAATATAATTCTAGAAAATTAATTTGAAATATATATTATGAGATTATAATTTAAAAATATACCTATGAAATGATATATTGAAATATATTTGTAGAGTATGTAAACATAACTATATTTTTAAAAAATTTTTTAACAAGAGAGGGACAGTGAGAGAGAGAGAAAGAGAGAATTAATTTTATTTAGCTTTTCATGTGGCTCCAACGCTTCGTTGTGTATGTGGTGCTGTGGTTCAAACCCACATCCTTGAGCATGCCAGGCAAGTGCAGTAGCCACTGAGCCACCACTTCAGCCTCCATAAAATTATATTTTATATGAAAATATATTTTCGTATACACAAAAGTATATATTGAGTACAATGAGCTATGACATCTATTAGAGTTTCTTACAAACATACAAAGCATAAAATTATGATTTATTTTTTTTTAAGAGAGAGGAACAGTGAGAGAGACAGAGAAAGAGAGAAATAACTTTATTTAGTTTCTCACATAGCCTTCGTTGCTCCAACACTTAGTTGTGTACATGGGTGCTGGGGTTTGAACCTAGGTCCTTGTACCGAAACCACTGAGCCACCGCTCCAGCCCCTAATGATTTCTAATTTAATAAATTCATTACAACTTCCCTGCAACCATATAGCTGAAAAGTTACTCTCTCAAGGAATTTTTAAATAAGCTGTTCTTTTAGTTTTTTTATTATCTTCAGAAGAATTGCTGTTCTGAAACAGAAACACTCATTTTTAATACACACAAGAATATTATTTTTTCTTTTGTTTAAAATGTCAAATATAATTTCACTACCTTTGAACTAGAGAATCTTTGAAAGCTTCACTGTTCCTCTGGAGTGTATGTTCATGAAAATTATGTAATTAAGTATTGATATCCTTCAAATATTTAAGCATAAATTAAGATTAAGCACCCTTGATGTATGATATAACATTGCATAATTACTCCAACAATCAACCCAAAACACTTGTAACCAAAAGTAATAGCAGTAGCACCCAAAACTCTTGAGCTCTAGAACCCTTAAACTGTTTTGAGTTAGTTTTGTAATGCCACCTAGCCACCCCAACTAATGTTTTCCCCATTACCAACTTCCTTAGAAGCTACTTTCATTATTTGGCCCGATGCTCCCCAGCATCTTTAAGTTGGTTGAGTTGACTCCCCACTCCATCCCCAACTATCTTCCTTAAGCTATACTTTTACAAGATATTATATGTCTGTTATTTCAAATATAAGATCAAGTAATTTGACAGTTCTAATTTAAGCTTTATCTTTTGTCTCTGACTTTTCTGAATCCTAGATGAAGAGTCTGAAACAAAATTACTGTCAGGTGAAGCTCTTTGGTGACTACACTAATGAAGACTAACGCTTTATGAGCAATCGAGGTGTCAGACATGCAAGTAGCAGTATTTTTACATGGATGCATTGACCAATTCCATGTATCAAATCATCTTGGCCACATGATCCACATATTTGGTCAAACATTATTATAGATGTTTCTGTGAGGCTATTTTCTTAGATAAGATTAACACTTAAATCGGTAAACTTTAAGTAAACCCAACTGTCCTCCATAATGTGGGTGGGCTACAGTCAATGAAGAGAAGTCCTTCATGGAACAATGTGTGACTTTCCCTGAGCAAGAAGAAATTCTGCCAGCAAACTGCCTTTGGATGTGAATTGCAACTCTACCCCTGGACTCCAGTTGGACAGCCTTTCCAGAAGACATTGGACTTACCAAATCCCTCCATGATCATGTGAGTCATTTCTTAAACTAACTTTGTCTCTCACCCTCCCTCCACATCTGTAGGATGATGAAAATCACTTTTTTTGAAACACATGATATGAGCACTTCCATCAAGACATTCCAAGACCTTCTCATTAGTGTCTGTATAATCATATTTGTAAATCAAGTTCAGCATTTTTACTGCGGTTTTAGCATGGCAGGATCTAAATTCACTTTATTTAAATGACTTCATTTACATTATATCCATATGATCTCCTTTCAGTTCTTTCTTTCTCAATGGAGAGTCCCGACTAATACAAAACGTTCTCTTAGAGTTCCAACAACTCTCTATAAGGGAAATGCTTCAGATATTCTGAATTTATGAATAGCCTATTTAACTAAGCAACACAACAAATATGTCAACTTAAATCTATCTGCAAAGCCTAGGCTCTGGTCTGCTTAAAATCAACAAGTTTGCATGTGAATAAGTGAGTTCCTGAAGGTGTGTGTGCAAGTATGTTCACACATGTTAGAGCTTGTATGTATTGGAGTGTGTTTGGGAGTGTGGCAGCCACAGAGCAACTTGTATTAAGTTTACTCTGCATATTAGTCGTGTAGGCTCCCTGTTTGAAACAATCAGATGTTTCCTATGGAATTTCTTAAATGGGTCTCCTGTGTGTGTGTGCTTGTGTGTGTGTGTGTATGTGTGCATGCATATGCATGTGTGTTTAAGTTAACATAAAAGCTGAGAGTAGAGCTCAGTGTGAATGTTGACCTAGCATATGCAAGGCCAGTTTTTCCAATCACCCATATCACATAATAATAATAATAATAATAATAATAATAAATAATTAATAGTAATAATAATTAGAAGTGTTTTCTCTTAATAAGAAAGCTCTGTCTTCTTGCATCTTGAGACAAATTCCAGTTCATACTAATGCTAATGAAGTAAATTACTTTCAGAAGACATGCACAAGGTAAGTGGCAGGTTATTTGTGTTCTTATCCTGCAGAGAAGGGCTTGTCTGATTCCTTCAGCATGACGTCATGGAGCTGGTCAAATATCCAGCACATTGTCTAATCACATGCTTACATTTTTTTTTCTGTAATATATATATGTGACTGCTTCAGTGATGCAATTTAATTTGGATTATCTCCAAAATTTACAAGACATAATGAAATGATTCATACACTTTTTGAAAGGAAAGAACACATTTGTTTCCCATGTCCACTCTTCCCCTCAAGCAAAGCTGGTCTCAATCCAGAGGTGTGAGTGAGCTAATATACCTCCCAATGTGCCCAACTCATAATTAACACAGTCGGGTTGCAAAGGTACCACTTAGCAGTTCTGGAAGAAGGCCTAGCTTTCTGCCAGGCATTGGTTCAAATGCCCCAGGAATTTGGCTCAACACCATTTGCGGTAGCTCTGGGAAGTATACTAAATCATATTCATGGTGATTTCTGCCAACAGTGATGTTGAATGGGCCCCACAATTGTTCTAAAGCCTTTCCAGAGATAGCTCCCTCTGTGACACATTCCTGTGCTTCAGAAAAAAATCAAGGAAAGTCAAGCAGGAAAACAATATAGAACTCGTAAATCAGCACCCTAATTATACAGATAAAGAAACTAAGTTTCAAAGATGGGAGGCAGCTGGTTCAACCGCGTCATGTGGCGAGGTGCATGGTCTGTTTTCTTATAAATGTTTGGTTTAATGCTGTTTTCACCACCCTATGCTCCTCCTAATGTGGTGTGTTTGCCAGAAAATTCCAGCTGCTAATTCCATCAAAACCAGAAATTTTATCTCCTGTCTATTCCTGTATTCCTTTTCCATGTTCTTTCCCCCAAAAAAATCATGTCTTTCTTGTGAAGGTTCAGGGAGTATCACCCCAGTTTGGTGCTTTGGAGGTGCTTGGGCAACAGGAAATGGAGCTCCCCTTATCTGCCTGAAGATGGTCTGGAGCCTCCAAAATGAACTCATCTTTGATGAGTCCCAGGAAATATTAACTTTGGTCTCAACACAGGAGGCTGGTAGTGGACCCCACCCTGATACTGACCTACTGACCTCCCAGGCAACCAATTTTATTTAGTTTTTCATGTGGCCTTCATTATTCCAACACTTTGTTGTGTACATGGTACTGGGGTTCGAACCACATACTTGTGCATGCAAAGCAAGCACCGTAACTGCTGAGCTACCACTCCAGCCCCTCTCAGCTATTGTTCTGAGGACCTTTACATCTTTCTCCTAAGTCACTTTCTCTCAAGCTGCTGTATTCCTCCTCCCCTCTTACCCATGATGGTATCTAAACTTTTAGATCCCTCTGTATTCGGGGTATTCACATTCCTTTCTTGTGATGCCCCTGTGCACGTTAATACATTTGTTTTTTGTTTTTTTTAAGAGAGAGGGACAGTGAGAGAGACAGAGAAAGAAAGAAACAACTTTATTCAGTTTTTCACATGGCCTTAGTTGCTCCAACACTTAGTTGTGTATGTGGTGCTGGGGTTTGAACCGGGGTCCTCGTGCTTGCCAGGCAAGCACCGAAACTGCTGAGCCACTGCTCCAGCCCCACATAATACATTTGTATATCCTTTATCCTGTTAATCTTCCTGCTGTCAGTTTATTTCACAGACTCAATTATCAAACCTTCAGAGAGTAGAGTGAAAGTTTCCCCTCCCTTAAGCTTGCATGCTGGGAGCAGCCTTCTCCTGGTGACCTTGAGTGATCTTATACTTATTGCCAATGTTAGTTCAGTTTAGTTTTAAAGAGAGAGAGAACGAATCTCTTTTTCATTTATTTTTTCAATCTGGCCTTTGTTTCTTTGACATTTAGTTGTGTATGTGGTGCTGGGGTTTGAACTTGGGTCCTTATGCATTCCAGGCAAGCGCTTTAACCACTGAGCCACCGCTCCAGCCCTATTGCCAATTGTATTAATCATTGTGAAAACTCACTCTTTTCTCTGGCATAAAAGGTGCAGAGGTTGCATCAGACACACCACAGAGTGAAACCCTGGAAGCTAACTCAGACCAGAAGTAAGTTTTACTTCCCAATGCCCTTCTTTCCAACACCTTGTTGCTCACATTTTCCAAACAGCAAAACTTTCTGTAATATATCCTCCAACAAAAGCTAAACTCAAAATGGGCCAGACAGGCAAAACTCAAAGGGCTAGAGTAAAGCCAGATGGGTCAAGGAGTAAGGAAGAACCCAGAAAGACATAATCCCCGTTGGATCAGAACTGACATTTTCTCCCCGAGTTGCAATATATTTAATACCATTTACGTGGCAAACTGGGAAATCCACCTAGCATTTACTGTTTCCTCTCTGCCAGATTCAGGGCTGGGAGCTGTACTTACGTTATACCCTCCATAGCCTCATGAGTGGATATTGCTTATGGCTTACAAATGAATACACCCAGTTTGTGGGACTGACTGATTCCTTGTTCCACACCCTGTGTTAAAATGGCAGGGAGGTGTAAGAATGTGCAGGAGGGCAGAATATGCAACCCCAAAATCTGCCTCTTTGGCATACGCATTATTTTAGGTTGATTATTGTGAGAAACAACAGAAACAGAGGAAGCTCTGAATATACAGTGGATGTTTCCATGTTGTAAGGACAATTTAAACCTCTAAAGGAAATTTCCATTTGTGAGGTGTCTCCTGTTCTGTTGCAGGAAGTGAATTATAACTAAACCACAAGGAACTCCTATTGTTGGAGAAAAGGACCTACAGCTGCACAGCACACCACACTCTTGCTGACTGTGTGCCAGTTTGTTTGGATGAGTGTCCCCCAAGCCTCCTGTGCGAAGGCCCAGTCACCAGCTTGTGCTGCTATCGGATATTGTAGAACCCCTAAGAGGTGGGGACTAGCACAGTCAGGCCAGTGAGGTGTTCCCCTGAAGGGACTATGAGGACCCTGGCCCTTCCTCTGCCAAGCTTTTGTACCTGCCAATGAGAACTATGGGCTTCCTCTACCACGTGCTCCTTCCAGGATAAATTGCCTTGCCACAGGCTGCAAATGAAAAAGTCCATCAACTGTTAACTGAGATCTCCAAAACTATGAGTCAAAATAACCTTTCTTCTTTATAAACTGAATACCTCAGGAGTAGGTTACAGTCACATAGAAACTGTCTAATACACTGCTTTTCCTGATCACTTCCTTTAACTGCCCCCGACTCTTCTCTCTTTTGTCTTTAGCTAAAGGTGGTTTTTAAGCCTCAAGTCTAAGCCACTTCTTAGACATTTACTCATTTTCCCCAGAACATTTCCCATGTGTACATGAGGCATACATTTTTATTTATTTTTATTAGTGCATTATAGTTATACATAATGATGGAATATGTTGTCACATTTTCCTAGATGCACACAATACTGCAATATAATTCGGTCAAAACCCCCCATATCCTGCTACCTCCTTCCTCCTGTCCCCCGATCACTTGCCTCTCTTCCAGGTTCTATATTTTTCCAAAAAATCCAAGTACAGTGTCATAGTTCTTATGAGGTATACATGTTAATAAACTTTTTTCCCTCTTATAAGTCTTTTGTTAAAAGTATCTCAGCTAAGAACTTAGAATGATAGAGAAAAAAATTTTCCCTCACCTGCAAACACTAATCAGAGAAAATAATTAACTTTTATTTTTTAAATAAAACCAAGCTCATTTCTTATAACAACTATAACCTAGCATTTCTGATTATTATTGATAAAGTAATAAACCAAAGATTTTTAACTCCAAAGCCATAAACAAAATATTCAATCAATCCAGAAAAATAATCAGTTAATTGAATGATTTAACTTAAAAAAAGAAAAGCAAAATCTATTTCACCAGAAGGAATGGAAGTTTACCCTGAAGGATTCATCAGTTCCATCATAACAGACAGCTCAGTAGTACAACGTGGACACTAGCACCCTCTTGGGAAAAACAGTAGAGTCCTCTAATGCGAACGGCATGGGCTTTCATAGCTTCCATAGTAAAAAGGAGTGAGGCCACAAGGATTTTAAAATATCAGAGCAAACATTGTTAAATCAATAAGATAGTAAATGAACATCTGAGGTAATGAATAAAAGCAAAAAGCAAAATCAGATAGCAGAAAATTGAATGAACCTAAAATTGAAGGGTCCTAAGAACATTGCTTGGAACGTGCAAGAATGTTGCAGTTTGAACTTGAAGAACCTACAGATCAAATTAACAAAAGTGGAATTTGGAAGGTCACCAGTCTGTAAATGAGATCTCTAGTCACAGCACAAACTGAGATGACACCAAGAAGGATTGCCATTAGTTATGTAAATGTAGATGTCTGTACTGACAGCCTGATTGATGTAGGATCAGAAGGGTAAACAAGAACCAATTTGAACAGAGCCAGCTCAGAAACAGTTGCAGGTCTCAGTTCAGGTAGCAAAGAGTATGGAACAAAGATGAATTATCTTGTAAGAAATTGGACTCAAGAAATCCTGGCTTTGCATATAAGGTAACTGGCTAGGAAATTAAGTTCCAGTAAGTAGTACTTAACAGGGTGTTGTGAGAGTGGTTGTGAAAACTAGTAAACATCAAATATAACCTTCTGACCTGAAATATGGAAATCAGCATTAATACCAAGCATACGATGCAGGTGTGGTGGTGCACATCTATAATCCCAGCTACTAGGGAGACTGAGGCAGGGAGATCTCTTGACCCCAGGCCTTCAAAGTCAGCCTAAGAAACCTAGTGAGCCCCCTGTATCTAAATAAATAAATAAATATCAAGTTTTGTCGTCCTGGCAATTCCTGATGCAAGCTTTCCCAGGCTCTTGGCAGAATATTACTGAAAATGTAAGAACAAAATCACAACACAAGCATTTGGCTTCACAAGGAAAGAATATCATGAAGAAATTTAGTTTCCCTTAGTTGAGCAGTTCAGCTGTCAGCAGAAAAAAATTGAAGTTTAAACATCCCTTTAGAGTTTTAACAGCTCTTTCAAGACCTTCCTTTGCTTGACAATAAACAAGAGTGCAGCATTGAACCAGTTCAAAATGCATATCAATACTAGCCGGAAGGAGCGTTGCCCGACAGAATGCAAAAAAATAGCTATAATCCTTGACTGCTCTGTGTCAGTTTTGCAAGGTAACCTGGTATTCATGCATGAAAAGATGGAGCTTCTTTCCCCTCCCCTTGAATCCGGGCTGGTCTTCAGACTTTCTTTGATCCATAGATGAAGTAGAAGCAATGTTGTTCCAGTTCTGAACTCAGGGCCCATCGTCACCTCTTGTACACTTCTACTTTCTCCTGAGCACTTGCTCAGCCACCATGGGCACAAGCCTAAGACAGCCAGAGGATGACCATGGACCATATGGAGCAGAGATGAGTTGTCCTGGGCCAGGAGTCCCTACAGCACCCAGCTCCTGCTGACCTGACCCTGATAGCAATCTCACCAATGAGCTCAGTCAAGCTTACTCACGTGAGTGAGCCCCAGTCAAATTTCTGACCTGCAGAATTGAGAGATAACTAAATGGTGGGGTTTTAACCCTGAAGTTTTTGGGTTATTTCACAGTTTAATTAACCCAAATGACTTATTAGGATTACAGACCCGCTAACAAGAATTTATTGCTGGAACCAGAACACTCTAAATAGAATGCAACTACTTGTTTATTTATTGAGAGGATTTTTTTGTTTATATTAAAATCACTCTTATTTTTTGTAGGATATACATTTATTCATATGTCATAAAGGTCTTTTTACATAGAAATTATAGAGGGAGATGACAAGGTCAGATTAAAAACACAAACATCACAAGAAAACTAATGTTTCAAAAGCTGAATATATGTATACATTGGATGCTAAATAAAGCAGAACTGACCTTTAGAAAACAGACTCAGAAATGAAAGGTGAAATTGAGACATTCTACAGGGAAGCAAAGAGAATATACATGCATACATATATACTTATTCACTTACATATGTATATGTAAATACATATATACACACATGTATTAAAATACCAAGAATGCAAAAAAAAACCCAAAGTTATAATAACTACAACTATGACACTGGAATAGAGAGACATATTGACCAATGTTATTCCATTGGTCAATGGTCAAGACTAACACCTCCCCAACTTCCACCCATACAAATAAATACTTGATTTGTGACAGAGCTGGATTTTCTAATCAATGGATAAAGACTAAGTACTTTTATTTTACTTATGGATACACATATGATAAAATTATAATAAAAAGTAAAAAGCTATAAATACAAAATTAGGGGGCTCATTGGTGATACAAGGTTAATGGCAAAGCTTTAGTTATTTCTAAAACTGAATGGTAAGTATAAAAGTATCAATGAAATTATAATTTAGTTATAATACATATGTATTACATTATTATTCAATTTATTTAATCTGTGTGGGTGTGCATGTGTGCATGTGTGTGTGTGAGAAACAGAGAGAGAGAGAAATATCCTGGATTGAACCCAGAAGAGCTCTACCTCATCCCCAATTCCTTTTATTCTTTATTTGGAGGTAGGGTCGTACTAAGTTGCTTAGGGCCCCTCTAAGTTGCTGAGGCTGGCCTCCAACTTGCAATCCTCCTACTTTAGCCTCCCAAGTTGCTGGGATTATAAGTGTGCTCCACCATGGCAGAGTGCTCCTGGCTACTGAATCAATATTTAATGAATGATCCTTTTGTTTTATTTTATTTATTTACTGATTTGCTGCTAGGTTTGATCCCAGAGGCACTTAACCACTTGAACCACATCCTCAGTCTTTTTCACATTTTATTTTTGAGACAGGGTCTACCTAAGTTGCTTAATGCCTTTCTAAGTTGCTGAAGCTGGTCTTGAACTTGAAATCCTACTGTCTCACTCATACTCCTGAGTCATTGGGATTGTAGGTATGTGCCACCACACCAACTGAATTATCTTTTTTTTTTTAAATATTACTGATGAGTTGTACAATTACAAATGCATACATAGTAGCAATACAATATGCCTCTGATCCTAATCCAGAATCACCCCCCCATGTCACCCATACCCCAGTCTTTTGACTCTTCTGTATTTCCCCCATAACAGATATAAATGTCATATATATATATAATATGATTATACATTTTCCAGAATTAAATGATTGTGTAAATATTAATTGGCTTCTTGGGTGAGTAAAGATTATTATTGCATCCCCCCCAGATCCCTCCCTATCATCCCTCCCTCTCTCTTCCCTCCCACCTCTTCCCCCACCCACCCATATCTGTGGTTCCCCTAGATTATATGTTGGTTCCACTTTGGTGAGTCTAGTACATGAGCGTGACCTTTCACCTAAGCCTAGGTTAGACCTAGCCTCCAAAAATGAGGGAAAACATTTGACCCTTAAGTCTCTGGGACTGGCTAACTTTGATCAGCATGATTTGCTGTCCATTGCCATCCATTTACCTTCAAATGCTGTAATATTGTTATTTCCAATAGCTGAGTAGAAAACTCCATCGTATATGCATACCATATACAATAGCAAGTTATCTTTTTAAAGGATACTTTAGAATAAAATGTATAATAAAAATCAAGTGTTTGTTTATATAGAAATTTTACTCAGATGTATGCACTTGATTTAACATTTTAACTCTTCAACAAAAAGATTCGTAAGCCCATGTATAAAATTAGAGCTATTGATAATTATGTGAGCTGTTTCACTGTGGTCTAAAATTAAAGAGTTAAATTTTCTTTAATAAACTTGTAATATACCCTAATCTTAAAATCAGGTTTCAGCAGACAATTGTATTTTTAATCACACTACTATATTTTTATGATTGTGCCCAACTTAAAGTCCAACAGTCATGAATCAGGTCAAAATAATAGGTACCAAATGATAAGGTCTAGGTTTAAGGGAAGGGGTACTTGCCTAACAAAATAAATACAGTAACCACAACCACTTCAACTTCTCCTGCAGTTTCTATTATTTGGCATTGTATGCCATGTGGATTGCTCAGGAAATCAGTGCTTCTTACAAATGACACTTGGGCAAGGCCTAAGCTTTCTGAGTGGGTCCTCAACATTCCTGATGAGATTGGACACAAACATAAGGTTATCCAGTTACTTATTACTCTGGTGCCTTGAATTAGGTCCTCTGGAAAGAAGGTAAAAGGCTTTGAGGAATTACGGATCAAGCCTCTCTTGAAAAGAGTTGCCTTGGATAAAGATACCTGCTGTAAAAATGACTCGAATCTGAACAGAGGTATTTAATGAGGAAGGTGCTGGCATGACCCCTATAGCCTGGCTTTTTCTATGTTTGCAGGATTTTGGAGAGGATTCCACAGATAATGCACCTCTTGTCAGCCTGAATTCTGAATCAAATGACATCTGGTACACAGGAACTTCCATTCACGGACAAAGTATCTTATTTATTATTAACAATGATTAGACCAAGGCATAGGACCCTTTTTTCCAGATCAAAGAAACGCCTTAGAATAGAGACTAGAATTAGTCAGACTTATTGACAATCTCCATCACAGGACTGTCTCCATCACAAAGTTGAATTTGTGTCTGTTACCAATCAGAGAAATGGAAGGCAGTCCACATTTGCCCAGGATCTCTTCCCAAATTCTGCAACTGTATAAGCTGCTCCAACTCCTCACGAATAGGCTGAATTGAAGTAAAATCATTTTCCAAATTTTATTTCTCCACCAATGAATCATTTAGCCTCTTTAGGGCACAGTCACCCTCCTCTGGAGAGATAAGTAGGCTACTGAGATGCACGTGTTTCCCCCTTTCCAAGGCTGTTGTCTACTACTGATCCTCATCCTCAGGGATGATGTAGGCTCCGCCCACAGGGTCTGTCATAGCATTTGCTAACAGTGTCATAGTCCTATTCGTTTATTAGCCCTGAGTGGCCTTAAGTCTCCCCGGAGGCCGGAGGGCTCTGTGACTGCACTGAGGCAAGCTCTCCTTCTCACTATCGCTGGAGTACTTCCTCTTCAGAGGACTATGTGCCTGCCAACAAACTTCCATGAAGCAGCATTTAGATCAGCCCACAAGATCCAAATAATTCAGGGCAAAAATAAAAGCCCGTCTCCTGGTCTGTGAGAATGAGTGGCTAACAGGGCAACTGGAAAAACAAATTGTGTAAAATAAACGAGCAGCTCCACAACTCCAACCCCCAAATTAACCAACAGGTAAGAGCCTGGGGGTTCAATGGAAGGGACATGGCTCCATAGCCTTCTAAGTGAGCATTTTGTTCCCCAAAGCTCTGCCCAATTATTTCTGAAGATGTGTTCCCCAAAATACATTACAATGATCCTAACTAAAATTAACCCCTGAAAACCATATCTAATCTTTCTACTCCTCAAAGCCTCCTTGATTTAGGGCCAAAATCTGTCTCTTTAAAGTACTACTTGGAGGGGCTGGAGAGGTGGTTCAGAGGTTATAGGGATTGCCAGGCATACACAAGGACACGGGTTTGAACCCCAGCACCAAATACACAGGGAAGTGTTGAGCAACACAAGCCACATGAAAAACTAAATAAAATTGATTCCCTCTTTCTCTCTCTCTCATTGTCTGTCCCTCTCTTTAAAAAAAATATATAGTGATTAAAGTGCTACTTAGAGAAAACCAAAGAGAACACCTCTACCCTGTGGGTGAACTGGCTCCTAACCAAGAGGAGAGAGACTCAGGTAAGGTTATAAATTCCTCATTTTTCCTTCTAAACCCATGAAAAGCACTCTCACCCATATCAGATGGATATAAGCAGTGTTAGAATATAAGTGTATTACACTAATGGATACTCATCTACCTGGGATGAATCACAGGAATATAGTTCTTTTCTCTGCTTCTTGCTTTCCTCTAAATACTATTCATCCAAGTGACACTAAACTGGTTAAAGTTCTAAATGCACACTCTGGGTGCCTCATGCCTTTGCACCTTTGTCGAAGCTGTTTCCTCTACCTGGTACTTCTCCCTCTCACCTTCCCGTCCACTCACATAGCGGGCCACCAACACAGCTAACCCTTCCCCCCCGGGTCACTTTGGTTGATTATTCTAGGCTCAAATCAAATTCCCTTTTCTCCAAAAAGCCTCAACTGCCCTCCCACGGCATTGCATTCTCAAAGTACCCCAATATTCTCTGTCCTGTGTTCAGGGAATGACCATAGGCATTAAAAATATCTACTTACAGTCCATTCCTCTATTAAAGGAGAAATGCTAAGAAAAGAAATGCAGAAGTAATAAAGTGAAAATAGGAATGTATATACCTCCTTAAAAATATGGCAAGACTCATGAAATAATTTTTATGGCAGAAAAGCATCTTTAAAATGTAATTTAAATAAAATGAAATAACAATAATTGTGCAGTGGAGATGTGGTATTTGTAATATGCTTGATATAGAAAATAACAACAGCAGGGTGTGTTTTACCTTCTGACATCACCAGATTCATCATTAGGTAAAAAGACAATCTTATGAAGATACTTGAATGAGGTAAATTCTATGCCCAGAAAAAAAAAAAAAAAAAACGAACTGAATGAGGTAAGGAGTGAAGATTTTAAATCATTCTCAAAATTAAAAGACAGCTTTCCTTTTAAAATGTCATTGTTGGGCTAGTTATTTTTACTTTATTATTTAATATTAGATTTCTGTGGTTTTTTCACACAAATCACTCAGACTGAATGAGTGTTTAGTCTATGTTTAGAAGTGAAGAAACCTTCTTCTTCTTTTTACCCTTTTTTATTTTATTTTGAGGCAAAGTTTTGTTAAGTTGCCCAGGCTGACCTCTGAGCTTGCAATCCTCCTGCCTTGGCCTTCCAAGTCACTGGGATTATAGGTGTGGGGTACCACACCCAGTTAAACCTTTTTCTGCAATTCATGCACTAGTTGTGTTTGTGCAACGAAACAGCATATTCAGTTAGCACCCAGTTAATATCCTAAAAGAGCCGAAGGTGCGGAGTCCCCAGGTACTAACTTTCCATATACTTATCTCTGTGTTGGGTCATTTACAAATTCCTTCCCAATCATCATCCGCCTAAGAATCTCACAGTAGTTCTAGGTAGTTGATAAACCTTTCTGTTTACTTCTTCTTCTTCTTCTTCTTTTTTTTTTTTTTTTCTATTTTGGTACTAGGGATTGAACCCGGTGGCAGTTAACCACTGCACATCCTCAGCCCTTTTCATTTATTTATTTAATTACTTTGAGACAAGGTCTTGCTAAATTGCTTAGGGCCTCACTAAATTGCTGAGGCTGACTTTGAACTTGGAATCCTCATGCCTCAGCCTCCTAAACCACAGGGATTACAGGCGTGTGCCACCGAACACAAGTATTTTCCCATTTTCAGATGAGAAAATGAGTTAGCCCTCAAACTTAGAGTTTCTTATTCCAAATCTGGTAATATTTCTATAAAGCTGCAGCTGTGTCTAGTCCAGTGCTAAAACTATATAGGTAAAATAAGGTTTTTTTGTGACACACATCTAGTGCTGGATTCAAATATTAACACAAAATTTATAATTTATGAGTGTCATTCATTCACATAAAAAGTCATCTACTCAAAAAACATGTAAAAATTCACAACAGAGAATAAAATAAATCCATGCTAGAGGAAGATTTAAGAGAATCAACAAGGATAAAAATCTACATAGTTTTTAGTTTATTATTTATTTTTATCTGTTTATTTCCAATAACCTAAAAGTTATACTACTGTTTATTTATTATATTTCATTTGGGATCTTGGATTTGAGTTTCCATTAATGAATTCATTTCATAGGCTAAAGAATATGAAATTGCCAGCATTCACATATTCTTGACTCACAAAACAATAATTTCATGTGGTTCAATTTAGAGTTTCTGTAAGTTGGGACAGAATGCTAATAATTTCTGTATTTACATTCGGCAAATAGATGACATCAAATTTAGTGAGATGCCATCCAACCTAGAAGAGACTGGCAACTTCCTAAAATAAATTCATTTTAGAAATGAATCTCACATTTAACATTATTTAAGTTCTTTTAAGGATGATTTCTGAGCCTTTTGGGGTGATGACTTTAACACATAGTTTTTAAAAACGGGAAAATAGAGATCATGACAGAAAGAACCACAAGCGTGTCAAACATGTTACATCAATACTTTGGAAGTGTCTCAAATTGTATCAGTCAATGACTTAGCAAGTTAATTTTATTTTTCAAATTTATTCAGAATTTTTGCATATCACAATCTCTGTAAAAGTGTTTAAAAATAAACACATTAAGGAAATTCTGATTTGGTATTTTAGATTGAAATCCAGACCCGTGCTTTCACAAAATCCATATTCTGATGCACGGCATAGGTTAGAAGCTGCTGGAATAAAGAATGATGCAGGGAGATGAAGTGAAGGTGGTTCATGCCTGTATGCACTTTAGACTGGTTGCTGTCTGCAACTGTAAGTTGTAAGGAAAGTTTGTTTAGAATGAAAGAGTCATTTATTCAGGTAAAATCAGAAAATGTGAGTTTATTACAAAAGCATCTCTACATAGTTGGACTGATTGTCTTGTGAGCTGGAAACAACAGACAGATGACAGTAAAGCTAGCAAAGGCACTAACTTCCATTCTGAATGGTCAGCCTCCAATGCATACTGGCCTACATTTCACCATTCCTCTTGAATTATTTACCTGTGCTGCTATCACTAGCTATCATGAACTTGGAGGCTTAAAACTCAGTGGTAGAGCTCTTGCCTGGCAAGCAGAAGAACCTGGGTTTAAACCCCAGCACCATGTTCAAAACTAAGGGTTGGAAAAATAAAGTTGATTCTCTCTTTCTTACTCTCTATTTTTCTTTCTGACTCACTCTCTAAAAACAGCAACCAAAAAATTACAATTTATACTCTCAGAGTTGTGGTCTGCTGTCTAAAATCAAGTTGTTGGTAGGACTGCATTGCTTATAGGGCTAAGAAGAGAATCTATTTCCTTGCCCTTTAAGGCTTCTAGAACTGCATTCCTTGCACCCCATAGCTCATGGCCTGCACTTCTGTCTTCAAAGCCATCAGCATGGTCACACATCCTCTCTCCCTTAGATAAATATGCATGCTCTAACAAGGATCCTTGTAATTACATTTAGTGCTCACTCAGATGATTCAGTACCGCCCTCCCATCTGAAGATTCTTAACTCAATCACATATGCAAAGTCCTTTTTGCTATGTAAAATGACATTCAGAGATTTCAGCGATTAGATTCTGGATATCTCTGGGGGCCATTAATCAGTTAGCATGCTTCTCAATACTGCTTTGGAAGCAATTACTGACAACGGTGTTGTACTATGAAACTTATCTTCCTGAGATGAAGTGTCTTTGAATTCTGAATGTAGAATTTTAGAAATCTAAATTCTCTCATCCAAACCCTTCATTTTACAGATTGTAAAACTTAAACCTCCTAAGGACTTTCATAGCTGTCTTGATTGGCAGGTCTTGCTGGCTGAAAAGCGGGCTCTAGAGCCTATGTCTCTGAATGGCTATATCAGTGCTCTTCCTTCTACATCCAATGGCATGAAAAAGGATACTTGGAAATGAAAGTTTAGAGCCAGCAGCTTGTGGAAAGTTCAATTCAACAAAGTAATATTGCTCTCTGCAAAGCAGGGATAGAGGATAATGGCCCTCAGTTACATAGAGTTTATATAGGTTTTTAAAAAGCCATCAATTAGTTTCCTTGGTTATAGTAATATGTAGTAATAGGTTACTACTACCTTAGTAGTACATTAGTCCTCTTAGTTACAAAACAATCCTAGAGTCACAAAACTTTGACATTTGTCCCTTTCTCATAAACTTTTATTGACTTTTTTCCATAGTTAGCTTTGAAGAATGATTTTCTATAACAGGGGAGAAAAAAATCAGAGAGAGGAAGAGGGAGACAGAGAAAGATATCTTTGTAGGTCCTGTCTAGACATTAGAGGTCTGCCTCAGGTATTTCATTATAGTGACAGAAAGGTGACTAATACATCCATCCTCTGCTTGCTGGTTCTTATGGTAAGACTGAGTCTTACCATCTCATAGATGCCAATTGCTTGCCAGTTTCAGTCTTACCTTCCTGTGGTAAGACTGAGTCTTACCATCTCATAGATGCCAATTGCCTGCCAGTTTCAGTCATAAAATCTTAACACAATTGCACCAAAAACAGGAGTATTTTTGGGAAATAGTTGCAGGTGCAAAATGATATATCTTCTTGTACCTTTTTCATTTTAGGAAAGAAAAAATTTCCTAAGAGCCCTCAATATATTTCTCCTTCCATTCCATTGGTCATAAGTGAGTAAAAATCTTTCTAAAGAACATTCACTAATAAAGGAAAATTAAGTTGCTGTGATTGCATTAGAACAATTATACTTCATCCTGTATGGCTAAGCATATCACTGTGTAAAGAGCAAAGAAGAGTTCTGTAATCTGAGAGAAATAAAGACGTACTGTTGGTCTGGCAAAAGCAAAATAACTACCACGTTTACATATATTACACGTTAGGCTGTTTATCTGTCTCTTCTTCACAATGAGACACCTATTTCAACTGATATAATCTGTTCATGATTCTAGGTATCATTTATCTGTAAATTAGCCTCTACTCAGCTTTTCACTTAGTACACACACACACACACACACACACACACACACAGGGTAAGGCCTAGAGTGATTTTTAGTGGCAATTATTTTTAGCCCTTGTATCTTTACACTCACAGTATATCAGTATATGCTAAAACATCTATGGGCATGGAGGATGCCATGACAAGGATTAGTGAATATGCAATATGTAAGCACACATCTCTAATTGCTGAGGTTACCAGATGTCCTGCATGAACTTAGACAGTTCTAAGCTCTAACGTAACTACGTAAGTGTGAATGGTACCCATTTCCATTTTCAAAAGAGTCCTGATTTGAGCAGTAAATTATGGAGTCACTTTAACTAGTACTTCTTTCCTGGCACTATATTTTAGCTCAGACTTAGCTAAGACTTTTGATCACAGTAAAAGGAACTCAATTCAAATTAGCTTGGGAAGAAAGAAGAATTCATTGGCTTATGTAAGTAAAACTTCCAAAGATAAGTGCTTTCACGATTGACCCTGTGTCTTTCTCTTAATGAATTTACTGTCAGGGATCTATAATCACCAGTGACAGCCCTTAAGGCATATCCAACCCACCTAGCAACAGCAATGAAGGACTCACTATTTTTTTGTTTTGTTTTGTTAAAAGGGAGAGGGATAGTGAGAGAGGAAGAAAGACAAAATTTTTTTTTTTTTTTTTTTAGTTTTTCATGTGGCTTTCATTACTCCAACACTTAGCTGTGCACATGGTGCTGGAGTTTAAACCTATATACTTGTGCATGCAAAGCAAGTGCCGTAACCACTGAGCCACCACTCAAGCTCCAAGAACTCCATCATTTTAAAGTCTCCAGAAGAAGTTTCTCAGGGAGAAGTCTGGATGCCCTGCATTGAGCCAGGGTCCATTTCTAAACCTATCATTATGTTTGGGGGAAAATATATTCATAATTTAAGTTTGAGCTCCAAGACCACCTCTGTGTCTGGCACAAATTTTAGGAAGCTAAAGGACTTAGCTCTGTTGAAACATGGGATAGCTTTCACAGAGAATAATTAATTCTGTTATCATAGAATTGGAATAGGGGAAGCTAAATAAAGCAGATGTCCTCTATCTACAGGAAAAATATTTTGACTAAATCTTTCAGAAGATACATGAGATGTTCTGACTTTACTATTGCAACCTAAAATGTGTCTTCTAGCTCAGCAATAGGCCCTCTATGTTTTTTTAAATTCATTATGTATATGACAACAGAAGAGAGAAGGGAGAAATAGGCCTCAAACCATAGTCCTGCAATGTAATAAAGCTTACTTCACATTGTACTATCCCTCATGACTATAATTTACACTCATAAGAACCAAATGCACATAGAAAGGAAGATAAATCAAAAATCAAAAATATGCACAACATTCAAATCTGCAAAATCAGGAGATATTGTGTTTAAATTGATTCTCTTATAAATGAGCATTTTTGTTTGCCTGGGTATTGTTTCTTATGTGGAGCGACTAAAGGCATGTGCAGAGTCTTGGTCTCTGAAGTGTGGCATGGTAACACGCATTGGAGGCCCGGCCTCCTCTTTCCATTTTGCATTGCTTTGGTAGTTCTCCTGCTGCCCAAGGCAAATGTACATTACCCCCAAACAAACCAATAACAAAAATAAAGCCTAGGCATCATACATCACCAAGAAGGTATAAAGACACTTCCACTTCTTGATGCTATAATGAAATTTTTGAAAACAGAACTGAGTACCTGTCCATGCTCAGCAGCTTCTATGTTGGGAGAGTCTAGTGACTTTGGTTTTGACTGGTGAGGGTCCTTGCTTGTGGGCAGAGGTTGGTACAATTTGATTCCTCTCCTCTATGATTTGTTCAGGTCCAGTGCAAGAGGGAAAGGTAGATGGTGGTGCCTAAAAGTTGTCACTGATCAAACATTAAAAATGGAGGAATCTGACTCTAGAAGTTTTGTGTTAAAACTCCAGCTGCAGCACCGGCTACCTGCATGAGCTCATTAGGCAACATCGAGTTTATGAGTTCATTTATATATTAAATGAGATCCATCATACTTACTTCATGGATCTTGTGATGATTAAACAAGTAGCAGTAGAGACTTAAGACTGGTCAAGATTCATAGTAAAAGCATAGCAAATAGTTTTCCACACCTTCCTATGCTATTTTAATTTTTGTACTCTGGGTGCTAGAGCCTAGGAGGCCATTTGGATGCTCTTTCGGAAAATAAATCGAGTTCATTTCTCATAAAGATATACTTGATAAGTAAATACATATGCACTGCATATAAATATAGTATCTATTTAAATATGTATTCAAGTTTGTTTACATATATAATTAAATATTCATTAATATATTCACTCAAACTTTGCAATACATATATATATATATATACATTTTTAAATATATGTTGATTTACAGAAGAATCTCAAAGTAAATGTGAGAGCTAATTCAAGAGCATGAATAGCTAAAGAGGAGAATTTAGAGAGTTTGCAGAAGGCCACAGGGGAGAAGTTGATGGCAGTGGCAGTCCTTCAATTCAACCTCCATAGACATAGTGGTGAACTTCAACTCACCCTCCACAGACATTACCAACGTCTATGTACTGACTTCAGCTGGGCATGGTAGCACATGCCTATAATCCCAGCAACTCTGAGGCTGAGGCAGGAGTACAGAAGTTTAAGGCCAGTCTCAGCTCCTAAGTGAGGCCCTAAACAACTTAGTAGGCTCGAGACAACTTAATGGGATCTTGATCCAAAATAAAAAATAAAAAGTGTTGGGGATATGACTCAGGGTTTAAGTAACATGGATTCAATTTACCAGTACCAAAATAAATACATAAATATATAAACATATAAAAAGATACTGACTTCATATATGTGCGGGGTACCACATTACACCCAGAATGCAACTATCTGTGTTCCTGTGAAGAAGCTTTCAGATGCATGTATCTGTTCTCCATATGTGATCAAGACAGCCTTAGCCTTTTCCTCAGCCAGACTAAATTTTGGATCAAGTATCATCCCATCTCTAGGCCCCTGATCTTCCTTTCCTTATAGCATTTACTCTAGAAAAATAAATTTGTCCCCCTCCCCTTTGGGGTATACATAAGTCTTCCTGGACTCTCACCAAATTTACAACTCTGGAAATGTCTTCATCAAAGACCTAGAAACCCCGTCTTAGAAGTATAATCATCAAGGCAGAAAGCATTCCTATCTCTAGTCTCCTGGGACAGTGGGTCTCTTGTTCCAAACTATAAAACTTTCTTGTCTTAAACATAAGAGAAAGTTAACTTTTCCTACAGGTAAATCCCATCAGCAAACACAGGCAGGCTATGATCCCCCATGACCGCCCCAGCTCTTAAAAACACTCCAGCATTTTATTTCAGCCAAGTTGAGCTCATACTAGTATTGGGACTCAGAAAACGATACCCCAAAGTATGACACTTTGACAGGCTGAGGACTTTGAATGAGTGAACACTGGAAAGCCCTAGAAGCTGTCTTAGAATCAGGGTCTCTCTGACCACCCTTTATTTCTCCCTTCTTGTCCAGGGGCAGGGAATGCTCTCTCTGAAATGCCCTTATCTGACTGAAGAAATTCTTCCTAAAGAAAAGCAATGGTCTGGGACTCCTTCCCCCAAAACTCATAATCCAGAGAAAATTAATCTCCAGAGAAGTCAAAATACCCAGGCAGACTTTTCATCATTCTCCTGAGGTACTTCCTGGGAGGCTTTAGGGCAGAAGAAGACAATCCTTGCCCCTAGAACAGCTCTGAGAAACTGGGTCAGCTTCTCAGAACTATTTGCCACTGGCCCCAGTGCCCAGAGGAACTCAAGGCTATTTTCTGTTATTTTATTCATTTCCCCTAAAAGTCCCTCTAATTTGCTACATCCCAATTTTTCTCTCCTCCATGAAGAAGGGATTATAAATTTGCTACTCTCATTGGGTTGTTGAATAATCGCTTCCCTGTAATTATCCCATGTAGACAATAGGCTTGTGTACCTTTTTCTCCTTTTAGTCTATTGTTAATTGGTTTTAAAAGACTTGAACCTTTATAGGGTTCTAGAACCCCTAACCTGGGTTCTTGCCTCCCTCTCCTATTGCAATAGCCTTGAAGAAAGTCTTCTGGACCTGTTTAGCTTTGTCAAGATGCAATTCTGCTTTGTCAAGCTCTTTGCTAATAGATTCAATCTAGTCACTGTTTTGCTTTCAGTAAGTACTTCGGTGCTGGTGTGTTCTTCTTTCTCTCTCTTCCCCCGCTGTCTCTCTCTTTCCTTCTGCATATCCGGGAACTACTGGAAGTGCTTATGCAATTTACCCAGGAAAGGAGAAACTCCATTTGAGCAGCAAGTACACTCTGAATGGCACTTGAGAAGTCTGAATTGCTCAAGCCTTCCTCAGCAGCTACCTGAATGGGACAGTCACAGACTGGTGGTGAGGAGTTGCACTCTCGGGAGTCAAGTGGCCATATTGTTCACATCGGAGGAAAGAGAAGAGGATTGCTTTCTCAGTGTGCTTCCCCCTGGGAAGAAGAGCCATGTGCTCCTGAAAACACAGGAAAGCATCAGAACATTTCCTGGTTCCAATGAATGGCAGCACTTCTGAAACAGCTCAAATTCCATGTCAGGGACAATCACCCCCTGCAAAGAAGAGCACCACTCCTGCCCCTTATTTGTTGTGACCTGTTACTAAAATGACAATGAAGTGTGTGAAGATGCCAACATGTCAGGTCAGTGCCCAAGAGGCCCTGGAGGCCAGGAAATTCATGGCAGGAGAAGAAATAATAGAGATTGCATGAAGAGAACAGGGGCTCATCTAACAGAAAAGCCAACAAAACGTGGTTAGAAAAAACTCATCCTGTTTGTACTATGGGTATGTGTGTTTTCTATAACAGATGTGCTTCTAGATTCTCTGCAAGTCTACACAGCAATTTACATTTATAGAGCATTTGGTAACTACTACTCAAATGAATCCTTTTCTAAGTTTAAAATAGAACATACCTTTAAAGAAATTTGTTTGCATTTCCAAAACAGTTGTGATCCTGAGCTTTTGGACCCTTTAAGACATTCTCAGTTACCTAAATGAAGCTGTATCTTATGCTATAAGGTGGAACAAAAGGAAATACCAGGAAAGAGAGAGAAGTTTGTGCATTCATCCCCGGGAAAGGAAAGTGAGTAACCAGAACCAAAATCCAGGCACTAGTGTCAACTCTTAAAATGAATAAAGTAAGGAATAAATAAATAAAGATAAAGAAGGAAAGAAAGAAGCGTCCTTGTATGTGACGATCTGATAGGAACTTTCACAAAGAAACCTTGAGCTTACACAGGGGCAGGTGTTTCCATGGGGACATCAGCTCAGTAACTAGTCAATCTCAGAGGAACACCACCTTGACTATTAATCACTGGGGTCTTGAAGCTGCCCCTTGCCCCAGGCTCTTTGAACGCACCCTCCATTCCCTGTGTCAGTCACATGCCACTGCAGGACTCTGCTGTTTCCTAATTAACATCATTATTCTTGAGACTCTCTCTCTCTATCTGATTGTGCTTTCAGATTGAACCCCTCAACAGTAAGAGAATGCTAGGGGAAAAAACAAAAGATTTTTGGGTTTATTTTTTGTTTTTGTTTTCTGTTGTTATTGTTTTGGTTATTTATTTTTTTCAATAACACCGAGGAATAGAGCTCCAGGGTGAAGACTGTTCCAGAAAGACAAGAGCAACAGACAGAGAGGCCTCTCAGAACACGGGGAGGAGCCATGAGAGTTCAGAGCATGACTTCCCAACAATGAACAGAATATCAATTTTAATACTATCCTGAATACTAAGATACTTGTTTAAGATAGCTGGATGAATAATGATAGAAAACATGCTTCTGCAAGTTTTAAAAGATATTTCACCTTTAAATGTTTCTTTTCATGTTCTGTCTTTATCCTTTTCAAATTTGTATATCTGTTACATAGATTATTTTTATCTTAAATGAGTTTATGCAATTTTGGAATCATTTTTAAAACATGTTTGTATCATTGTACGAGGTTGTCATTTTCCTAGACCAAAAGACTTTGAGAACTAAAACCATCTATTCCCACACACAGCTTGAAGTCTGAGGAACAAAACTACCTCTTCCCCCATGGGTTGCTGTCCACAGTAATGAAACTATTATTCCATTGTTTTCATTAGCAAACTATATCAGTGTCTGAGTCTCTAGCCCATACAAGTCATTGAACTGCTCATAGCAGAAACCTCCCGAGTCACCAACTTCCCATCAGACATCATGAGCTCTTAGTTACACACTAGGATTCTTCTAAACCCTTGCCTCAATATCTCTGCCTTGCTGTTTCCACTAATATTAAACTGTTATATCATAATTTATTCTCCACTGTACAATGTTAAATTGAAGGATAAATCTTAACCAACTTCCAAAAAAAATTGGATTTTCCACTCTAAGACACTATCAAAGTCTGAGAAGGAGTGTAGCTTCTTAGCAATGTAAGCTAAGCAATAAACTCTGCTTTGCCTGATTAGTAGATTTTACCAAAGAAAACATTCAACAAGCTCATGCTTGTTTCTCATGCTGTGTGAAGACATGTACTCCAGGGCAGGGCAAAGACAACTGTAATTCAAAGGATTAGGTCCATCTGGCTGTCAGATTGCCCAGCCAAGGGGATGAGAGTACCATTCTGGTCTAGCCACCGATTTTGTCTTTCCAACACATTTTTAATTCCAACTTTCAAGAAATAAAATCCTTCCGTGGGAAATCTATTGTATAAGGTTTCTCTGGAACTCTTTCCTCTTGCATTCCTTAAGGTATGGCACATGATTCCAATCTGGACAGTAAGAATGACCCATCCTCAAGCCACTGTGATTAGCATGTGAGCCGAGAGGAATCATTCAGAGGTTTTTGCAAGACTTCACTTTGGAAAGGTGTATTGTCCTCTCTGGAATCAAGTTGTATGGCATTTCCCAGGCCTAGCTTTCTCCCTACCTGGTGAGAGCTTGCTTGGAAAGCAAAGAAGCCCAGAGGTAGAAGTTGATCCAAAGGAGAGAACAGATCTGATCCCTGCTGACTTGTAAATGCCTGAATCTCCCCACCGCTGAAATGTTACCTTTGAATGTTCTGTGAAATGACTTCACCATTTCAAATGAACGGTTTTTAATGGAAATGATCAGTTATTCTCCTTTTAGTTCAACTTAATGAGATTGGAATTCAGACACCTATAAGTTCCTTCTGTGACAGAGAGAAGAACCACCCCCATGCACTGGGCCTACTGCACAAAATGAAGAACCCCAGGGCAGGGTCACAAATGTGGCCCTGGGTTTTTTTGTTGTTGGTGGTGGTGATAACAAGTTTGTCTGGAAGCACATTCACATGTTCCTGATAATCTTGGCCTGGCTTCAGTCTCACTGCAACCTTCTTGGACACCAGGTCCCATTAAGAGTATAATGAGTACATTCTTGTTATTGTTAGCAAGAAAATCTCTGCTCACATCTTGCCACTGCCAGCTTTATCCACATTCACTGATATTTATGCTGGGTAGTTTGCTTCTTTTTTGTGTCTTAGAAATATTTTTATGGCATTCATCAAAATGGGAAGCAAAGTTTGTGCTCCACACCATGTTAAGAAAAATAAACACAATAGGTTAAGGAAACACATTTTGATTTTCTTCTAACTGTACTCAAATAACTATAACTGTCTTAAATTAAAATTACTACAAGAATTGGCTTAGAATTAAAAACAAAAACAAAAACAAAAGGCAGGTGCATTAGTGTATTCCTGTGATTCCAGCAACTCCAGAGGTTGAGGCATGATTTTAAGTTCCAGGCCAACCTAGGCAACTTAGTGATAATCTGTCTCAAATGGAAAATAAAAAGGGCTGGTGATATAGTGATACAGCTCAGTGGTAGACTAAGAAAGAAAGAAAACCATAAAGCAAACAATCATGTCATTTCAAAAAATGAAGTATTAATCTTTGGCTGAATTCAAACATCTGAGAAAAAGAAAGGGTTTATGTGGATACAAATTCACTTCATCCCGATTTTGATTATACATATCATTTTAAGTAGTTCCTTTTATGTTAATTGATTGAATGGGCATGTGCAAGCTGCCAGTCATATAGCAGTCCCTGTAAAATAATAGTGTGCCTTTATTTCCCCTCAAGTCTCCATAGGTACAATAAATTAGCACAAGCTAGGTTATACTGTGATTTCAAATATCCCTAAGACTCAATGACTTACAATCACAAAATAAAATTCCCTATCACAACTTTAAGTCCATCTTAGGCCTGATGCTGATAGGGCAGCCACTGGCTGGAACATTAGCTGGTCATTGTGGCAGAACTTCATAACACATCCACTAGTGATAAAAGCTGCCACTCACATTTTGCTAAACAAGCCTGAAATCTCTGGGGTGGGAAAATATAATCCTTCCCCAGGAAAGCCCAGCAAATATTTCAGGATAACAATTGTGTCTATTCCATATATACTGACAAATAGAAAGTGGAAGTTTCTATAAAATGACAAATTGTTGGAAGCCCATGTACATATGAACCAGTCTAAAAGCTTTTTTTTAATTTTTTTTTATTTTTGAACACCATACAAGTTTTTAACAAAATACTATTAAATGAGTACAGATTCTGGATATTACAGTTACCCCCAGGAGTGCCCTCCCCCAATTACCCACCCTTGTCCCTCCCTTCCCCTTCCCCCCATATCTCTAAAAAAGGATTATGTTGTGTAGCATTACGTCTTATCTGGATTTAACACATGATAATAGACCAACTTTCTCACTGGCCAGGGTCTAGTCCCATCCTCCATAGATGAGTGGAGACATTCGACCCTTAGTTCTCTGGGTTAAGCAAAAGCCTTTTTAAAAAAAACAATTAATATACTTTAAGAGGCAGGTTATATGTACAACAAAAATATATTGAGGACCTCCAGCAACCGTTTTCTCTCTTGTTATAGGTGAGAACAGACTGATCCATGCTCGGTATCAGAAACAACAGGAGTCAAACAGAAAAGTAGGATGCAACATGCAAATTCAAGGGCTCTGATGCCTACAAGGAAGGGTCTGGTCTGTCAAGCAAGCAAGGCATTCCTAGGGCTCCAGTGGACTCTTCCTCTGACCTCCCCTTTCTTTGCAGCAACCATTTATTAGTGTTATGGTTTGAATGTGAGGTGTCCCCCCAAATCTCACATATGACAATGCAGTCAGGCATTTAACAATTGGTTAAAATGATACCAGAAAGAAAGCCTATAGAAAACAGTGCTGAATTGTAAAAGTGACCACCGAGAGTCTATGTTTAGCACTCTCTCTAGAACTGTTTTACACTGAGGAGCTGATGTAACAGGGGTTCCTTTCACATTGAAGAGTTAAGGACTTAAAAAAAAAAAAGAGTTAAGGACTAGAGTGGTGGCTCAGTGCTATCACACTTGCCTGGCATGCATGAGGACCTGGGTTCACATCCTAGTACCACATACACAACTAAATGTCAGAGCAATGAAAACTAGACAAGAAACCTAAATAAAATTGATTTTCTCTTTTTTCTATTTCTTTAAAAAAAATTGACTGACTTCATTCTACTCCTCTCAATGGTTCTTTCTCCCAGTCATTTCTCTTGAGTTTATCTTAAGCTTGAAGAAGGGTGTGACGTGCATGTAATTATCTCATGAGCAGAATGAACCACCCTCAAGCAATAACAATTTCTCTGGCACCAGCAGGACCCCACTGAACCAGGACTATGATAATGATGAAGAGGCCAACTTTTGACTAATGCTTCTTGACTAGAGAAACTTCTGGCTCCCTAACCTATGTCTTCCACAACATTATCCTGGATTTATTTTTAGTGCCTCAAAGGCAGTTATCATAGGGGGTGCTAGATCCACTGCTTCCCAGTATGGCCACAGTGACGATGAATTCCTTTCCTGCTTTACCACAACTCATTTCACGTTGGAGTCTCCAGGCAGCAGGTGGCCAAATCTGATCCTTTGTGACCCCCAGAATCAGGTCTCTTGCATTGGACTCTAGTAGCATTGATGGTCACTGATGATAAAAAGTCATTTTTAGTGCATTGTCAACACAGGATATAACAGATGAACATCATATACCTTAATATTCTATAGCTCTTTGAATGTTTAAGGGAAAAAAGAGAGAAAAACACTCTGATTTAATGATAGATTCTTTTTTTTTAATAAGAAAAAATGTCTATGGAAAAGAACTTTTATATTCACCTAGGGTTAATTCTTTTCTTTTTAATGTTCGTAATACTTCCTTAGTATCCTCTTGTTTTAGTAATATGGTGAAAGCTTATAAAATAACATTGGGCTTCCTATATAAAGCAAATTGGTTCAACAGTGGAGAGAGCAATATGAGTTTCATTTATAAAACCCAAAGGAAGAAAAAAAATATTAGAACAGTATTTGATCTAGTTGTAGGGAAGTTCAAACTTTCTCTCTTGAATGTTCAACATTTGAGTCTGTTAAAATAAAATGATAATAGACAGCTTAATAGAAGAAAATGCTTACAACTTTATTTAATGTGCACATGTGTGTGCAAATCATATAAAATATAAAACCCCCCAAAAATGACCAGATATTTAAAGATTAAATACCCCTTTCATGAGGGAGAGGAAAATGGGGTATTGGGGAGCTGCAGGTCATTTTAGAGGAGAAATGAATGTTCCTCAAAATAAACAGTGGCCTGGGACAAAGTTTTTCTGGGCTCTGGGAGAGGTGTGGATGATCTACAGGAAGTCCAGGAGTGGAGCTTTACCATGCCCAAAGATTGTCTCATTATGCAGATCAAGTCATTTACTTAGGAGTTTGGAGAAGGACAGCTATGTCTTCAGTGTGAATAGGTAGAGATAGTTGAACTTTCTTTTCTGTGAATTTATTTTCCATGGTAAATGACATTTTAAGGAGGAAGTCTAAGACAATTGCCTTTCTTTGGGGAGAACTTCATTCAGTCAGATAAATAAACTTCAGAGAAAGACCCTCTTGGTACTTGTGGATTGGGAGGAGGGGAGAAACAAGGAAAGATGACATAGATTTTGATTGTAAGACCTTCTCATTTTCTTTAATTCTTAGTGGTTAGCATGCCAAAGAATCATTCTGTGTGATATTCTTTTCTGAAATTCAACACGGTGTTTTTGAAACTCTTAATGGTTGCATGGACAACATTGTCAAACCAAGGCATTGGTTCTAACCAATCAGTAAGATGCCAAAAAACATTAATTTGGGGGCCATGAAAAGTAACAATATTGGTATGGAGTGTTAATAGATTGCTTGGTGTATTTTGTAGCCAATCTGTTTATTCATAGATTTAGTCAGCTTTGTGTTACTACAACAAAATACCTGAGACAGCTAAAGATAAAAAGTATATTTAGTATTTAGCACACATCTTTGGAGATTCAAAGTCCAAGACTCGGAGACCCCATTTGTTTGGCCTCTGGCAAACATGGCAGATGATGTCACATCATAGACCTTTGGAGGTCACTCAGATCATAATCAATCCATAGCAATAGGCTTACTCCCTAAAACTCACATCAGTATTCTACTTGGCATTTAGTTTCTTCCTCTTCCAGAACATGCCAGCTTTATCTTTAAACAGTTTATCTAAAATGTTTTAATGGGGGAAAAACAAAAGAATTTGCAATAAGATCCTAATATGCGATTAGAGGAAAAGACATGGGCCAAAGATCTCTGAGGCACATTAGGGGCCATTAGTTTTACTTAGTGCAGGAGCGCATTTTAGTTGTTCCTTATGAAATGACTATAAATACAAGAATTTATTCAGGAAGGGTCAAATAAACTGAGACTGGATAAATAAAATTGATATGGTAATTACTCTTACATGGCTCATCATGCCGACAAACATCATAAACACAGCAGCGTGATGAATTACAAGCATTCTATCACAGGGAGGCTAGATAGATTAGCTTCATGGGTATATTTAAAATGTGTTGCTTTAACAAAGTGGAAAGGAGCAAGTGAATAAAAATTCTTCCCAGAAGCCATTATAAATAATTCATGCAAAATATTTTTAAATTGGTACAAAATTCAATTTAAAGTGAGTGCATTCCCCCCCACACTGTACCTCTTATTCCCCATATTTCTCTGAATTCTGAGGCCACACCAGGTATCCTGAGTTCTGAAAGTCAGTGATATTGTGCTATTTCTATTAATAAAGGGAATATACCCCTTTTGGTTACAAAAATTTTATCATCAGCAGGGCTGGTGATCTTACTCTTCCTACGGCTTTGCTGTTGAGATGGAGATAGTGCTCTTCGGAAGAGGCTTCTTGTCCCTGGCACATCTCTCAGTCCTCTTGCTCCCAGCCAAGTCTGACCTTGGCTGGCTGCGCTCAACCACTGGTTCTGCTTGTCTCAGATTTGTAAGAGTTCGGTTTTCGTTCCAGCTCTTCTAATCCAGCCATGCAACACTGAGAAAATCACTTAAAACTCACAGACCTTCACTACTTCTTTGGCCTAAGGAAAGGAATGGTATCTTTCAATTTTAGTCATCCATAAGCAATAAAGCAAATAAAATCCAGGCAACTTCATACATATGGCAAAAATAATATATTGCGGGTAGGATTAGCATCTTTTCAAGCTTCTCATTTGGCACTGACAAAGCCAAAGCATACAGATGATTTTTTCCTGGGGAAAAAATTTTTCCACCTCTAAGTTGGATCTAGTGAGCGAAGCCTGCAAATTAACTGAAAATAAACTAATGGAAGAACACACAGGGTTCATTTACATGACATGTGCAGTAAGTAACTCATCGAACAGACCAGAGGAAGGGTTATGCATATCCATTTACAGGGGAACTGGGGGGACTTCCAGGTAGAGAATGGAGGTCTTTCTGGGCTTTTGGACACGACAGGTGGTGACAGCTGGTCTTCAGGGTGGCTGAAGTTACAGGAAACTGCCTTGAAGAGAGGTTAACTGTAGCTGTATTTTCTGAAGACTCTATTTTAGTCAAATGAGGTGATATTTAGATACAATTTCTTCCTACATCTTCTGTAGTCAAAATGTTTTTCACTTTTAAATGATCTTTATGTCAATCTTGGGAGTCTGAGTGCATTCCTACAACTGCCTTGCTACAGAGTTATAAAACCCAATCTTGACTTTACCCTCAATTCCGAAGACAGTGCCCATAAGCATGGTCTACTGCTGGAAGGAAAAAAAAAAACTTTTTTCCCAAAAAGTGTTTATTGCTTGGACTTCCATTTGCATTTAAAAGAGAGACCAGCCAGGCTGTGTTTGGGACTTAAAGATAATTACACAGCATGTGACCACATTAAGTTTGGAAAATGTTTTTCTTCAAGTTACTTTCAGAGAAAGAAGCAGAGATCTAAGTATTTTTTTTAGAATTTTTGTAGTTCTTACACAATTATTTGTACATTGCAAGGTTTTGAAAGGTGATTTTTTCTTTAAATTGCCCTCTAGTCCTTCTTTTCAGTAAATTTTAGTATTTTAGGTTTCATCCCTCTTTCTCTAAGGTTTGTGATTTTGCCAATTTGGATTCATTCTCGGACCACAATAAAATTGAAACTTAAAGAACATTAAAGCTCTTATTATCCATTCGATTTTCCTTTCTGCTAAGGCAATAGATAAAGATCTTACAATCTTTAATAAATGGCTAATCTGTCCTTATACTGACCAAGCTTTACTAATATCCTAATCAAACAGATGATCCATGAAGCCACCTCCGATCATGTAGCACGGTACAGAAATCAGAAAAGCTGACAGCTAAAATATGGGTCTTGCTGAAGACACAGCACAAAAAGCCGAAGGTTGAATGCTTTCTCTGATATGCTGAAGCTAACAAACTAAGGAAAAGATCAGAAGTGCAGACAAAGAGGAAGGGAATAGGGCAAGAAGGGAGGCAGGGAAAGTATGTGAACTGAACCAGACTCTACTTTCCTAAGTTCATAGATGAACCTACTATAGTGAATACCATCAACATGAACGTCAAAAAGACACTATTTTTTTAAAAGCCTATTAGTAAATAACAGAAAAGATTGGTAGAGTAGAGGAAAGGGTATAGAGGTGGAAGTGGAAATACCGGGGACTGAATTAGAACATGTTATACTCCATGGTTTTATAATCTTGTCATTGTTTATTCTATTGTCATGTATATCGAAAAAGGATCAATAGATGATCAAAATGATAACATTCTTCTAGGAATTTAGACTTCAAGCTGATATTGGCCCATAAATTATCCCTGACATTTGGTTAAAAGGTTGATTTAGGCTTCCGCATATTGCTTATTTTCTATTTCAAATCATTGCTAAGTTTTGATCCTAAAGACTGTAAAGAATATAGAACACATCATTCTAAACAATTGGCTATTTTCCATGAGATCAGTGGTTCTCATCTAGGGGAAATTTCAAATTAGCAATATCTGGTGACTTTTGCGTCTTGTAACGAAGGTAGGTGTTTCTGGGACATGGGAAGAGGCCAGGGATGCCGTTAATCATTGTGGGAGAGCAGACCTGAATTGAGCTGAGGCACTGAAGACAGGGTACCCTCTGCCCTCCCTCCACTTATCCAAAAGAAGGAGGTAAATCTACAAAGACAAAAGGTACCTTGCCTCTCATCTGCCACAGAGAGCAAAAGTTATCCACCAAAGGCAATGTTACATCTTGGTCACTGGGAGATAATACCAGAGGACTCAACAAGGTAGCAAAATCATGTTGCAGCTTGGATTCGGAGGATTCCTCCAAAGTTCCATGGCTAAATGCTTAGCCACTAACCTGAGGCACTAGTGGGAGGTCATTAAAGCTTTAAGAGGTGGACCCCAGTGGAATTAGGTCATTTGGGTGTCACCTCAAAGGATATACTGGGGCTCCAGTCCCTTCCTCACAGTCTTTGTTCCTATGAAGTAAGCAGCTTTGCCCCACATGCGTTTTAGTCTCTTTTTATCACGTTGGCCAAAAGGCTTGACAAAAACAACTTTAGATGAGGAATAGTTTATTTGGGGCTCATAGTTTCAGAAGTCTCAGTTCATAGACAACAGCTGGCTCCATTCCTTGAGTTTCAAGGTGAGGCAGAATGTCATAGTGGAGACATATGGCAGAGAAAAGCAGCTCAGAACATCACATCTAGAAGCAGAGAGAGCTCTGCTTAACAAGAAGAAAATGTACACCCAAAAGGCATGCCCCCAAGGACCCATCTCCTCCAGCTGAACCCTACCTACCTACAGTTACCACCCAATCCGGGGATTAATGCACTGATCAGGTTAAGACTCTCATAACTCACTCATTTCACCTCTAAACTTTCTTGCATTGTCCCAAATATGAGCTTATGAGGGACACTTAATATCTAAACCATTATAAACACACTCCCAACATCATGTTCTGCCCAGTCACAAGATCAAAAGCAATGGAGCCTGCTGACCGAAATCTCTGTACCAAAACCCAAAACAAACCTTTTCCTCCATTAAGTTTATTTTTCTCAAGTATTTTGTCACAGCAGTGGAAAGTTGACTAACACAAAACCTGAGTAAACGTCTTAACAGGAATAAAGGTCATTTCGGGTTAGTTTCAGAAGTTTCAGTCCATTTCTTTTGGGTCTATGACAAAGCAGAGCATCATGGCAGGAGTGTTGAAGAGGAACCTGCTTACTGCTGGGTGGCTAGGAAGTGAAAGAGCAATTGCAAAGAACTGGGGTCCCAATATCCTTCTCACTGTGCCCTGGGTACTCTACCTTTATTTTGCTAGGCCCGACCTCTTTAAGGTTCTGACACCCTGCAGATGCACCACAAGCAGGTGGACGAGCCTTGAGCACATGGGCTTTTGAGTGACACCCAAACTATTAACTAGCCTTTGTTGGTCACTTATTTGCCTTCCCAGAAGTCACCAACTCCACAGTTCAAAATTATTTTCTTTGGCTTGCCTTTTTTCTAAAAATATACTGATCTTTGTTGCAGATGCTAAGTAAGCTGGAATTCAAAGCTACCTCTTTGAGAACTACTCCTTCTCTGGGTATTTCCACAACTATTTGAAATATGCATGTTAATAAACTATTGGTTTTTTTCCTCTTTTTAATCTGCCTTTTTGTATGTCTATTGTTAATCTGTCTTTACAACTGAGAACCTCTAGGCATTGAAGAAATATATTGTTTTTCTTCCCCTGTAGCATCCTACAATTCACAGGACAGGCCTTCACAACGAAGAAAGGTAAGGCTTGAGAGGCATGTCACAGGTTGGGAGACCCTGTCACGCTCAGAGGACACCTGGCATGGTCTACAGACCCACACATGATCTGCTTTTAACTTCATCAAAAGATGATTTTGATAGATTGCAATGTTGTGAGGAATTTGGGATAAAAGTGGTTTATTTATTATTTGTTTAAAAAATGAAAACAAAGAGAAAAACTTTCTTGAGGGATAAATCATATGATTTATGCTGATACAAATTCACCTACATACTGAGGCAAACGGTCTACTCCTCCTCAGCTGGCAATTTCAGTCCTTCATTTCCCATCTTGCTAAAAAGAAAATGATTAAGGACCAAAGTCTTACTCATGAGAAGAGTATTGTTGATGTTGCTCCATATTTTACATTCACATGAAGTCAAATGAGTCTGCAAAAGCTAAGCAGACAGGATTTCCACCCACGAAACACCACACACACACACACACATTAGCTTTGCTTCTGAAGCTTGCATTACCTGTTCCAAAATTACACTTATGAATAAATAAACAACTCAGGGCATTAGTTTAGGGAGGCATCTGCTCACATAAAATTTTATAATTGATTCATTCACCTTCACAATGAAAAGTATGAGATATTATCTTTCTAAAATAAAAATCCAAAAATATTACTTTTCTCCAATATGAAAATCCATACTTTTCTCTATCTGAAAGGGTTTTATAGAGTTAAAAAGGGCTGCTGATACTACTATTACTAGCAGAAAGTAATGATTCTAGTGGCTTCTCCAGACTTACATCTCTCGTTTCTCCATTATCTACGATCCAGTTACAGATCTGTTTTTGCTCTTCGGTATTGTACCATGTCATATGAATTTTTGAGGCTTCTGGGATTTGTTCACTTTTGTTCTAGTATAATCTAGTCCTAAGTAACTTTGAATTACATGTTTCTGTTCTCGCATTCTCAGTTTCAGAATGTCTTCCAAATCTGGGCCTCTTATTTCACTTCAAACATAGTGGTTCATGTTTTCTTTGAATAGTTTTGAACTTTTCCTACTTGATCATCATCACAAATTAGTATTATAGCTATTTATTTACATATTCTTGGTTGATCTTATTCATTTTAATATCCCTAACATGCACCTAGCTGCACATGATAAATACCAAATTATTATGTTTACTGAAGAGGTGCGTACAGGAAGGAATTGATTTGTGAGAAGAATTTTAATTACCATAATTTGTTTTTCCTTAAGGCATTTTATAAAAGCACTACACATGAATTGATTTATTGCTTTGTTGGTGGAAATCATTAATGTTCTCCCAGGAATAAACATTTATCAAATAAATACGAATGTATGATCATTATCTCCAAAATTATGTATTAATGCCTAATCATGAATGTGATGGTATTAGGAATTGGACATATGGAGTTGATTAGATCATGGGACAAAACCTTCATTAATGAATGGATTAGGACCATTATGAAAGAGGCCCAGGAGCAGCCTTGCCCCTTCCACCAAGTGAGGCTACAGCATCAGGACTGTCATCTATGCAGCAGGAAATGGATCCTCATCAGATTCCCAATATGTAGATAACTTGATCTTGGACTTACAGACTCCAGAACTGTGATAAACAAATTTCTGTTATTTAAATGCACCCAGTTTATGAAATTTTGTTATAGCCGCCAAAGTACACTATGACTTCCCTAAGAGGTGGAATCTGCTATAACAAAGACCTAAAATGTGGCAGTGACTTTGAAACTGATAATGAGTTGAGATTCCTGGGCTTTGGGGCATAAAGAAAAAAAAAAGGCTACATTACTACTGTGAAGAAACCATGAAGAGAGTAATTCTGGAGAGGACTCAGAAGAGGAGAAGGACTCAGTCTTTGCCAGACAATGCCTTAGTTTTCATGATCATAATGTTGGAAGAAATATGGACAAAATTAAAAACAAATTATTGGATGATGGAGGAAAGTCAGTATTTATAGAGTAGAAAAAATCTTGGCTGAATTGTTTCTACGTCCTAATATTTTGTGGAGGATAGCATATGGAAATCATTGGATGTTTGCACGTAAGATATTTTTTTTAATTTTTTAAGAGAGAAGGACAGTGAGAGAGAGAGAGAGAGAAAGAGAGAATCCATTTTTATTGAGTTTTTCACATGGATTTCATTGCTCTAACGTTTAGTTGTGTACATGGATGCTGGGGTTTGAACCCATGTAGCTGCTCATGCCAGGCAAGTGCTGTAACCACTGAGCCACCGCTCCAGCCCCACATATAAGATATTTGATTAAGGAAATGTCATAGTGTTGAAGATGTGACTTTCTCCTGAGTGCTTATAGTAAAATTTAAGTAGAGAGTAATGACTTAAAAGTCAGAATTGTTGAAAAATAAAGGGGTGTAGAACTTGAAATTTGGAAAAGTCTCACTCTATCAATACTGAATTGAATGAGAGCATGTTCTGGAGGTAAGTATGTGGCCAACTGAGACTCTACTCTCTGATAAGTTTCGTGTGGCTCTGTCATGTCAAGAGAAGCCACGTGCTACTGATCAAGACAATGGAAGAATGAATGAAAAAATATGAGAGATTATTGGGGCTTCTCCTCCTGTCATAGGCTCAGAGTGCCAAGGTCTGGGGACAGAACAATCTCAAAGGAACTAGGTCCTCACTGCCTGGTGCCACATCTAGATACTGCTCCTCACATTACAGTGCTAGCTTCTCAGCTGCAACAGTACGGCACAGCTCCTGGAGGCTGGCCCTTTGAGAGCAGAGGGGGTGTCATCCACACAGTGACGTATCTTCGGTACATAAAGAACATGGGTTATATGAGGTGCGACTGCCTTCACCTTGATTTCAAAGATGACCTGAAGATCTAACAATGTCTAGGTACAGAACTGTCATGGGCTTAAGATACCATAGAGTCCCAAATCCAGCAATGTCCAACAGAGCTGTGGGGTATGGTTGCTTCTAGGACCCCAGACTAGTAGAATCAGAGCACAGTTTCAACTCAGGGGAGTCGTAGACACTTGACCTGGGCTCCAAACCACAGAGCTGGTGCAACAACTCTCTTGAATCACTGCACCAGCGGGACCATCAATAGTCATAGTATGATACCTATTCCCCGTTGGGTCTGGAAAGTAGGGTTCTTGCCTCAGGGTGTCTGGATGGCAGAGTTTTAAAGATTATTCTGAAGTCTTAAGGTTTTGGCCTGAAGTGAAACTGATAATATTTTTTTCCCTTTTCCTATTTTCCCCTTTTCAATGGGAGATCTATTGTATTCCTGTCCTACCACTGTATTTTGGAGGTTCATAACATGCTTGGTTTCACAGGTTTACAATGGTAGAGCAGTTTGCCTCAGGGTGAATCATATATTGTTTCTTACCCATATCTGATTTAAACAATATTAAAATAAGAGTTCAGAATTCAAGTTGATAGTAGAATTAATTTAGACATTGAGGGCTATTGGAATGAAACTAATCTGTTTTGCATAAGAGAAGGACATGAATTTTAGGGTACCAGGGCTGGAATGTACCTCTCAAAATTCTTATGCTAAAATCTAACCACTAATACAGCAGCCTTAAGAGAGGAGTTTGGGGAGAATATTAGGGCTCTACTCTCATCTCATTTAGCACCTTTAAAAGAAATTCCAGAGAACTGCCCACCTTAAACCACGAGAGGACACAGCCAGAAGATGTGGTCTATGAACCAGGAAGTAATACACCAAATGCTGGGTCTTGGGGACCCTTGATATCATAAATTTCTGCTAGTTATAAATTGCTTAGTTTATGTTATTTTGTTACATCAGCCCAAATGATCTTACATACTTGGCAATTATTAAGAGTATAGAAATTGACCCCAGATCTTAAGAAACTAACAGTTACATTTAAATGCAACACAACTACAGGATGGAAAATACATTTAAATCTGATAGTCCAAAGTGTTTATTAGTGTCTGACACATATTAGTGCTCATTGAATATTATTTTCATGATAATAAAGATGGTGTGTAGGGGCTGGGGATGGGGCTCAGTGGTAGAGTATTTGCCTCACATGCATGAAGCCCTGGGTTTGACCTCTAGCACCACAAAAAAAAAAAAAGATAATGATGGTGATGACATTTCTAAGAACGATATGAGTTGTAAAACATTAGAGATCTTGGAAGCATTAAGAGGGAAAGACGGCAGGGGTAGGAACAGTATGGTGAGGTGTCATGGAAAGAAAATATGGCAATTAGCATATAGGGAAAATAAATTGTATATAGGTAGAAGATATATGAACAGAGTAAGAAAATGGCCTGGGGAAGGAGGATAGATGGGAGATCAGAAGTAAGTAATTACTTAGAAGAATATGGAAATATGATTTTAAAAATGTAGTACATTTTGAACAAATACTATCTATCTTTGGAAATTGTTCTAAATAAAGAAGATTAATATATGGTCACTTTCCAAAATGAGAAGGAAGTTTTAAATAAAAGAAATAAATCTAGTATTATAGAAGCACATGATGAGTATCTAATTAAATTTTGTGCAAAATATGAAACAAATCTAAGAAGGAGAACATGGGAATCATTGGAGAAGATTCCCATGAAAGAAGTGATTCTTGAATTCTTGAATTCATAAGGCATTCTGATGGAAACACATCATAGATAAAATGTGTTGATTGACTGGTTATAGCATGTGCTTGGGACAATAAGTACAAGAAATGAGTAGTTAATGCACCTTCTCAGGGGTTAAATGAGTTGGTAAATAAATAATATCTAATTAGATTCCCAATTGTCTAATATATTTCCAGATGTGGGTTAGTTTAGTGCTCACAACAACCCTATGATATAATTATTCTCCCCAAACTCTAGATGCAGAAACTGAGATACATAAATCTTAAATTAGAAAAGGGTAACTCAGCCAACATTTTGAGTCTTCACTGTGTGCCAAGAAGTGCCAGTTATAATAGATAATCAGTATCTTGTACTCTTACAGCCTCATGTTTCCTCTGTCCATTGGGCAACTTGAAGCCCATCATCAGGTCTTAAATAAGTGAGTGGCAGGAGAAATCTTGGTTGGAATTTCATGTTCAAGCTGAGAGTCATATCCCCAAGTTGTCTAACACATTTTCCAGCTCTTTGTTAATGCAGTTATCTCTTTTATTGTATCCTTTAAAAAAGTCTTTCTTAGTCATAAAACATAGTTTCTAAAACTAGAGTTGTAAGTGGGGCCATAAGCCAGTGCTTTGCAATTCAGATGGAATCTTTAGATGACAGCACTGACATTTTCTCTTAGACTCCTTATGTGGAGGGGACTCAGACTCCGCAGGGCACAAACCTGAGCAGAGAGACATCAGAAAGAGCACGTTGGTGGGACTCCATTGTAGTGGCTTCAGAGAAAAATATCAAATAACATCCTCTTTGACCTATCTGTAGAAAACCATAATGTGCTTAAATGAGAATTAAGTTAGCTGGACACATGCTTGCAGTGACAATTATAGACCTTCAAGCTTATAAGAAAATTAGGCCAGAAAATAAACTACGTCTAAAACTTCCTAACAACAAAGAAGAGCTCTCTCTCATTCAATGAGTGTGTTTATGTGTGTGAACACAGACATGCACATATGCACACCCCAACATACAGTCGCGTACTGCTGATTTGGTTGCAAAAATGATACTTTACAGCAAGATTTTTTCTAAATGCATATATTAATTAACTCTGACCAAGCAAATGTCCTAAGCACAGGATTTTAGGAAAAAGGTGACTGATGTCTAATATATCACATATTTATTTACCTATTTAATTGAATCTTAATAGGATATTTGTCTTCAAAGTTAAAGTTAAGAAGCTAAAGGTAGTAGAAAGAATTGAGAAACCAGAGTCTAGATGGGGTTCCAGCAACCACTTACTAGTAATAATAATAATTTTCTAATTTATTTTTTTCTCTCACCCTAAGTTTTATCAGCTATACAATGAGGCAATAATTACTATACTGCAAGTTATTTCATGAATGATAATTGAGATAAAGGACAGTCTATTTGTCCACTCTCTACATAGAGGGCATTTAATAAATGCTAAGTTAATTTCCACGGTTTATGGTGTTATATTTGAGATCCCTGAGGTGTAGTCTTGAGACACAGATTTGAGTGTAAGTAGCAGTTTGGGATGTGATTATAGGGAAAGGGAGAAGTGAGGTAAGGAATTAAGCCAATAGCTTAATTATCCACCCATAGCTCAGCCTCTGGGTAATGTGCTCAAACCCACGATTCAACTCTGGGAGGCAAAGTAGAACGTGCCTTAGGATTATCCCAGGTGAAAGGCATTTATCCATTTCTTCTTGGCTAAGGGATGCTTACTGAGGCATTAACTCTGGCATTTCTGGCATGCCATATTGTCATATAAGCTGGTGTAAGTGCCCCCATCCCTCTCCCCCACACACACACAAAAGGCAAGAAAGAAAAGTGTTTTTTCAGACACAGAGAGTCACCAGTATCCACAGTAAGTTAACTTCAGAGCTGAGGGTGATCAGAGTCAACAGGATGTGTGGGGCAACAGCGACACTTACTAAAGGGAGACATAAAAAATTACTTTTAAGTGACCTCTTTCCCAAAAATTTATCATGAATAAGTTCTTATTTCTTGCATCCAACTCTTCTAAATTATATGAAGAACAAACACAATGGTTTACAGATGTGTCCCAAGTTACCAAAACACAGTAGGCATTTAATAAATATTTAATACATTTTATAACATAGACTATTTCTTTCTACTTATTAAAAACCCAGCACGGTGACAAGTGAATTGATAACATTGTTGATCTATGATTTCATTTGGCCTTCATTATTTTTCCCATTATCTCCATTTAATAAAGGGGAAAAATAGGATGAGAAATTGAAAAGCTATACATACTACAGGCATGCCTCCAAAATCCATGTGGTCCCCAACACTCACACCCTAGCACATCTTTCACTTGAGTTTTTGTGACACTAAAGTAAAATCTCAAGTCCTCCTTTGTGGAACATCAAAGCATGCCCTCAAATTGAATATATCTGCAGTGAAAGTCTTCTTTTACCCCACAAATTTCTGTCTGTGTCAAGAGTATAAGACTTAAATCCTCTGAGCTATTTGATGCCACTCAATGTCCCTGGCACAATATGCACAAGAGTACTACAACCTACTCATTATCCTTTAGCTGACTGCTTGCTACATGCTCACAAAATAAATTACTTGGATCTTATGAAGAACCCTCCTATGAATATTAGGAAAAGTCCATGTGCTAATCTGAATATCAATGCCACAAGGCTTTCCAGAAATACTGTATGCAAAAGGAGAAGACAGGAAGAAATCATGCTGAGTAAAATCAGCTTAACCCAGAGAACTAATGGTCACTTGTCTCCACTCATCTGTGGAGGTTGGGACTAGACCCTGGCCAGTGAGAAAGTTGGTCTATTATCATGTGTTAAATCCGGATAAGATATAATGCAATACAACATAATCATTTTTTAGAGATATGGGGGGAAGGGGAAAGAAGGGATAAGGGTGGGTAATTGGGGGGGCACTCCTGGGGTAATTGAAATATCCAGAATCTATACACATTTTATATTATTTTGTTAAAAAGTTGTATGGTTGTTCAAAAAATTTTAAAAAATTTTTTAAAAGATTATAATTATTTTTTCCTGAAGTATCCTTTCTTAGCTTGCAAAGGGCCTAATATTTCAGAGTAGAATTGCAACTTGAGAGAATAGGTTTTATTTGTGTATCATGGCTGTTAATGACTCCTTGGAATGAATCACAGCTGGAATAAACACTGTTTTGCAATGAGGAACTGGAGGTTAGGACATTCATTGGTGCTTTTGTCCTGGTTAGAACTGCCCCAGTTCTTAGGGAAGTTTCAAAATCTTTAACTTTTTGCTAGTCTTCTTTTAAGACTTAGGCACCAGTGGAGCATACTGTTTAGCTTTTGATAATTCATTAATTGAAAATTTTGGATCTAAAAGCACTTTTTAAAGACACTGACATGTATGAAATAGCTAATTCTCTTTCTAAGTCATCAAGATTGACTAATGGCTATGATAGCATGTTGTATTATATAATACAAAATGCAGTTATATCCACAAGCAACAGGTATTTGGTTTCTGTGGGACTGAATAATTGACTGATCGACTGGCTCTGGAGATTGAACCCAGGGGTGTTTTACCACTGAGCTACATATCCAGGACTTTTTACTTTTTATTATAAAATAGGGTCTCAATAAATTGCCTACAGCTCTTGGCAACAGGTATTTGATGGGAATGTCTCAGGACAGAGGGTGTAGCAGAGAATGAGACACAAAGAGGCATGTCTTGGGAGAGGGGGGAAGAAAGAGATGCAGAGTGATCTCAGGTCCTAGAAGGAGTTTGAAGCACAAGTAGAAATTGCCCAGAGCAGCTGTCATCTCTTTGATACAATCATAAGTCCCAGAAATACTCAAGAGATCACTTGAACTATGTCAAACACAGGAGGCCATGAATCTGATGAATATGCTAAATAAAGATCTCCGCGTAGGAACTGATGTTCTGTTTTCTAAAGTTAGGGTTAAATGTCCCCAGTAAGCAATTAGAATATCATAAAGTATAAGTGAAACCATCCAACATCTGGATTGCTCAGGGAGTCCACATGTCTTAATATTAAGACACAAATGGACGATAATGCAGGCACACACTTATGTTAGACCAATACCTAGCAAGCCTCTAGGCCCCATATTGCTTCAAGTGTCTTACATTTGTTCCAAGTGAAATCATGAAATGGTCATGTCTACAGCATACTGAACCCCACTACAAATTCTCTGCCACAAGGAAACCTGCCTTTATACTCCTTGTCTTGGAATCTATTCCATAATTTATTTTCTTTTGAAATTTTAGAAATTATTACCATAAATGGAAAGGAAAGACAAAATGCCCTTTGACCTACAACAAAAATTAACAAAGAATATTTTATAATATTGACTTCAGATACTTTTAGGGAAATGAAATATTCAATTGAAGTTTCTTTCATATCTCCATCCTTCCTTCTGTCCCCAGAGTTATTACTCTTCTGAAATCTGTGTGCATCTCTCTTATCTTCTTAAATTTTAGGTATTTCTATATAAATAATAATTAATCAGTTTATCCATATTTTGGGCTATTTTTAGATTTTTTTAATTGAGAAATTTATTATTGAACAACCATACAAGTTTTTAACAAAATAATATAAAATGTGAATAGATTCTGGATATTAGATTTACCCCCAGGAGAGCCCCTCCCAATTATCTACCATTATCCCTCCCTTCCCCTTCCCACAATATCTCTAAAAAAGTATTATGTTGTATAACATTACACCTTATCTGGATTTAACACATGATAATAGACCACCTTTCTCAATGGCCAGGGTCTAAATCCAGCCTCCACAGATGAGTGGAGACATTCGACCCTTGGTTCTCTGGGTTAAGCTGATTTTACTCAGCATGATTTCTTCCATAGACATCCATTTACCTTCAAAGGCTGCAATATCATTGTTTCTAATTGCTGTGTAAAATTCCATGCTAGATATGTACCACAGTTTTTGGATCCATTCCTCTAGTGAGGGACATCTGGGTTGTTTCCATAATCTAGCAATAGTAAATTGAGCTGCTATGAACATAGATATTGCTATGTCACTATAATGCACTGATTCTAAATCCCCTGGAAAAATACCCAGGAGTGGAATAGCAGGGTCATATGATGGACTCATCCCTAGTTTTTTGAGGATTCTCCACACTGCTTTCCAGAGGGGCTGTACCAGTCTGCAGCTCCACCAACAGTGTGTTAGTGTGCCTATCCCATCTCTCCACAGCCCCTCCAGCATCTATTATTGTTTATTTTCTTCATTTTTATCATTCTGACTGGCATAAGGTAATATCTTAATGTAGTTTTCATTTGCATTTCTCTGATTACTAGTGATTTGGAGCACTTTCTCATGTATCCATTGGCTTGATCAATGTCCTCTGTTGAGAAGTTTCTATTTAGCTCTTTGGCCCATTTATTAATTGGGTTGTTTGTGTTTTTATAGTTGAGGTTTTTGAGGATTTTGAAGATTCTGGATATGAGGCCCCTATCAGAGGAATCATAGCCCATGATTCTCTCCATTTCTGTTGGAAACCTCTTGACTCTTTTGATTGTTTTCTTGGCAGTACAAAAGCTTTTTAGCTTTATGGCATCCCATTCACTGATTTTTTACTTTACTTCCTTCACTTTAGGAGACATGTTGAAAAAGTCTTTGCCTACTCCCAAATGCTGAAGTGTTGGACCTAATTTATCTTCCATCAGTTGCAGTTTAGCTGGTTTAATTCCTAGCTCCTTGATCCATTTTGATTTGATTCTCAAATAAGGAGAAAGATATGGGTCTAATTTCAACTTTCTGCAAGTGGCTGTCCAGTTATTTTAAAAAAGACATATGAAATTGTGATTGAACAGTCCTCATCACACACACACACACACACACACACACATACACGCACACACACACACACTTTATATCTGGGCATTCATCCAAGCTGATACAGTTGGATTTGGTTTTTATTTTATTTCCTGCATAGTATTCCATCTTGCGGATTTACCCGAACAAAAATATATTCTTGTAGTAATGTATATTACTAGTCAAGTATCATATTCTATTAAAGGTCTTGCTTCTTTTTGGTTCTTAAAACTCTAAAGTAAGAATTCTGTCTCTAACATTTAGCATAGAGTATATTGTATACCCAAGGATATCTTCTAAATAGGAATTGGTGATGGAAATTCAAGTCCCAGATCTCTCTGTAACCACTTCTTTTAATTCATAATTATCACAGTCTCCCCAACATCACAGTTGTCTCATCTGCATTATTAGCTGGGATACTGAGAATGAAGCCACAAATGTCCACTTTTCCATTCAGTCTCATTCACTGCACTGCTGGGTTGGTGAGCATAAGACTTCAGAACCGATAAAGCAGAAAGGAACAAAAATGAAAAGTACTTTGAGTTAGAATTTCCAGGTTCCATTCCCTGAAAGAGAATGAAGCCTTCTAGGGTTGCTGTTATTTACATTTAGCTATTAACATAGACAGCCAGCCTATACCACGCACATGTGGAATGGCACACAGTTTGAAGTGGGACGGAAAGTGCCCCACGCAAGAACATCATCATACATCAGCTCAGCTCCATCAGCTCTGTGTTTACCTTTTCCTAAAGGCACATTCAGATACATCTTGGAGGCAAATGAAAACAATCAGAGATAGGGACAGTCATAGGGAAAGATTATATCATCTCAATAAAATAGCTTTGCTCTGAGCTCTCCCTTCCATACTTGTCTCCTTTCTTCTTCAGTCTCATGTATGCTGTCGTTCATTTATCTTCCTTTAGTATTGGTTATTTGTTTTACTTTTCAGCAAATGAAGCTTCTCTCAAGAAAATGACTTTGTGACATTCTCAGCGGGAAACACCGTTCCACCTTTCCCCTGCTTTTCACTTGGTTAATTCTGCATTGCCTTTTAAGTCTTAAAGATTCATATTAGGTTAAGAGCTTAAACTACAGGACTCTTCGGTAGCACTAGGTAGCACTTTGCAGTGTTAAGTAAATAGTCTTAATGGATTTCTTTTGTTGAGTTTTTTCTCTGCAAAGGATCCTGAGCTGTTGTGTGTCTGTGTTTTCTATTCTGCCCATCCCTAAGCTATTGGACTACGGTAGAGACACAATTAATATTCATTGAAACAATGAAAGAAATTGCCTTTCAAAATACTAGCCCTGTAATAAATGTAGTGGAAAGTAACCTGCAAATTAGCATATTAAAAATAACAACTTACTGTCTTTTATGGTTCTCCATGCAGCTTCCTTGAGACACTTCAAGGAAAAAGCATTGTTCTCAGTCTTATCTGTTACTTTGCTTTGGATAGATCATTGGGTGGTGTCCAAAATGCTTTATTTTCAAATAAAAATGGATACATTTTGTTATTCTTCAGTATGCTTTCAAAATCAAAAGAATACATGAAGCAATGCCTTGAATTTCATCCAGAGTGTGTTCTGTTCTCTGCACATTCTAGTCTAACTCCTTTTGTCTGTTTTTCTTTTTTTTTTTCTGCTTCTACCCAATTGCTGTCACAAAATAGTAAGATTTCTCTTGGCAGTATTATCTGCCTTTTATTATCTCAATACAGACATTTAAATTTATGTTCGCTCAGCCTAGAAACTCAAACATATGTGCATACATATGTGTACAGTTGTCCTCAGTTCTATGGAGGATTGCCACCAGGAGCCCCTGTGGACACCTAAATCTGCTGATGCTTAAATCCTTTATATAAAATGGTATATTTGCATATAACCACATATTCCTTCCACATTCAAATCATCTCTAGAGGACTTATAATACCTAACACAATATAAATACTATGAAAATCATTATACTAAATTGTTTAAGTAGTAATGATAAGTAAAAAGTCTGCTCATGTTCAATACAGATGCAATTGTTGTAAAAAATAGTTTGATTGGCAGTTGTTGAATCTGCAAATGCAGAATCTGTAGATACATAGTGCTGATTGTACACCCACTCCTGCATGCACATACATGCGCGCAAACACACAGAGTTTACCATAGAGGGAATTTTCTTTACATTTACAAACTTACCAGACAGATGTTTTCACAAGTTGTCATATTTTTGTCTCCAATTTTCCAAGAGGAAAGTTCAGATCTCTATTCTATTTTATACCAGTAGTAGAAAACCTCTACCTTAAGCCCTATGGAATATTATATCATTGATTAACTGCTTTGCAAGTTAATAATAGTTTGCTGGTTCTCAAATTTTTACGTAAGTCAGAATCATCTGGGCAGACTGTTGATACAGACTGCAAGTCACATCCTCAGAGTTTTTGATTTAGCATTTCTGGCAAGGGATCCAAGAATCTGCATTTCTTACAGGTTCTCAGAAGATGCTAGTATTGGTGACCTAGTGTGAACTTTGGAAATAGCTGTGTTATATCATTTGTGGCTAGAGATGTTGTAAGAGCAAGTGAGTTCTATACAAGGGTTTATGATCTCAAAGAAAATGCCCTTGCAGTGAGAGAGATGACTGTTCTTAAATTCCTCATTAGGATGGAGAGAATTTTGTTAGTGCTTCCCTGAGGACTTAGGAAAACATTTATTTCCTGACCAACCCAATAGAGTGGATTTTACATATCAAATATCACTTTGGAATATTTTTCTACCATTTAATAATCCTATGACCCAGCACAAAATTTGTTTTCTTTTCTGTACCCCAGTTTTTGAGGTATAAAATGGAGAGAAAAATATTTATTATGCTAAGTAATTATAAATATTCAGGAAATAATGCTAAAGGCATTAGTATACTATAGTATAATGTGAATGAGAATAAATCATATTTACCTTATCTTACTAAAGATTTATATTGGGTAATTCTTACGACATGTATTTAAGATTTTTCTTTTTGATACTGTTATGGTTTTGAAATAAGATGTCCCCCCAAAAAGCTCAGGTTACATAATGCAAAAATGTTAGAGGCAAAACGATTAGATTATGAGAATTGTAACCTCACTAGAAAATTGATACATTTGATGGAATAAAAATTTAAATGGATTACATGGTGATGACTGTAGGAAGAGAAGAATTGGCCAGATATACCCATCCCCTAAGATTCAGTCCTTCAACTAGGTCCTGACTTCTATAGTTTCCACCACCTGCCAATAATGACATCAAATTATTAGTTCATTCATGTAACACTGGTGCAGTGAGGATGAGGTCTTCAACGTGTAAGCCTTTGGGGGAGTTCCAGATCCTAGACATACCATCCTCTATAACTCCATTATCAGAAAGTTGTATTTCAAAATCTTCATGTCACATTATAACAAACTGAAATCTTACATTAATGTCACAAGAAAACCTATCTTTGGCCTAGGAAAGAAATTAAATCTCTAAATTGATCAAAGTTAAAAGAGGTGAGAGATGATAATGAGAAATGTGTTACAAGGATTATGTTGCACAAGGAAAATGTCATCTGATTCAACAAAGCTTAGGCCCAGCTCCCAGGTCAACTATATATCTTGACCATGTGCATGACTATTTTTTTAAAGAGAGAGAGACAGTGAAAGAGAGAGAGAGAGAATCACTTTCATTCAGTTTTTTGTGTGCCGTTCATTGTTCCAACACTTTTTTGTGTACATGGTGCTAGGGTTTGAACTCATGTACTTGTGCATGCCAGGCAAGCGCCATAACCCTTGAGCCACTGCTCCAGCCCCATAATTCTATTTTTGAGTCAAGTTATTCATCATCATACTTATAGAAAGCATTTTATAAAGAAAAGTCCACATAATATATATCTAATTACTGAGATGGAATGATAAAAGAATGCTAAGAGTTTAACCATATATTGTATCAATGATATTCAGATTTTTTTCTGTTTACACTAAATACAAGGTAGTTTTATAAACTCCCGCTGAGATAAACATAACACTGTACTTTTCTCATTTCTTTAGCAGTGAGCAGCATTTCCAATATCACTATTTTCCTAGAAATAACTATTCTTCAGGGAAAATTAAAATATGGTATTTAAAAGTAATTAGGGACAGAAGGAGAGAAGCTAAAGAAAAAAAAGAAGAAAATGAGAAAGTCACTAATAACATTATATCAGGTAGTGATTTGAAACAACTTTATCAGCTTGAATTCATAACCCTAATGGGCAAAGGCTCAGAGTAAATGAGAAGTTAAAATTTTACATCAGCCTCCTCCAGAGTGTTGAGAACGTGCACACAAATTCTCAATCAATATTCCACAACAAGAAATAGAAGTAAATTATATTTTTCTTTCATCAAAGGATTTAGACTGACTTATTACTGGGTTTCCAATCATGGTCATGGCAAGGTTTTTTGTTTTGTTTTGTTTTTTGGTAGCTCAATTTATCAGCCATCCTAATAGTCTTTTTTTTCCTGTTTAATATTTGATAGTGGAGACTTAGGTGAATAGTAGAAAAATGTGATGCTCTTATCATTCCTTACTGTCTGTATCAGTCATTTTACTTATGACTCAGATGACTTCCTCAATAATAATATCTCATAATGTAATCCTAGAAAGCTATCCAATCACTTAAATGAACTTCCACCAAGTCTCAAAAATAAAATGCCCTTTATGACTAATTTAACAGCCAGAGATAAAGTTGTCTGGATTTCTCTCCTAAACTGCCTGGTCTAGCAGCCACCATCAGTTTCAAACTCCTCATATAATGAGAAAAAAAATTGAATTGAACTTGAGAGCCTTGAGCTATTATAATGGTTAAATCATATTTCTCTATTTTCAAGCCATGTATTTATCTTTCTGCTATATAATAGCAAAAGGATTCAGGAAAGGAGAAGCTAATCAATGAAGGAATAATCAATGAAGATAATAACTACAATTTTCTTTCAAGGTCATCTATAGATGAGGAAGGATATTGGTCTACTAACATTGCTCATCATTTGCAACTGGGCATTATTTCTTTGCAGAAACACAACAGTGGATATCACTTTCTCCAACCCCCCTCTCCCTACAAAACCAAAAGAACATCTGACAAAATATTAATCTCAAGAAATGCCTCACCTTGTAATGAATTTTTATGAAGGAAAAATGCTCTGAATGAGGAAAAATGTCCCATTGCAAGTTGTTGAAACATTTCTCTTTCTTGGTTTTCTCTCTCATCTAATATCTAAAGAGTATTTGTGTATCTTTTCATCACGTAAAACATGTGTGATAATACCCTTGCCTTTGACACAAATGAGAGTCAAGTGGATATAAATATATAATTTAGAAGTTAAACAAATGAGGAAAAGCCATCAATTCGAACATATTATTAACAGGCCAGTTCCACATTTTATTATTTTACAGTTTCATTAACTGGTATTAAGTTGGTGCTTAATAAATAGCTGAAAGAAGTTACACATGCTGTTGTGAATATTGTTATTAGATATTACAATAATTCTGGAAAGATAAATTTCAAATATTTTTAATTCCACATGTTAAGGAGCATGCTAATTTCACTGGTTTGAGTAAGAGGGGGCTAGAATAATTACAACCCAGATTTCTCTGCCATTTAAGTGTGTCACACTGTACAACACTAAAAACAGAGCATGTTATCACTCCTACCTTATAGATGAAAAGCTTGATATCAAGGAAATTGAGTATGATTCTCCAGCAAGTTCACAATCACATGGAGCTGAGCTGTGACTCCAGGTGTATCCAGACACTAAAGTCTGTCTTTTAATCACAAAGTAATTTTGCTGGCCAGCAACAGAGATGAGCTAAACACACTAGTTTACAAGAACATGAAATCGTGTTCATAACCAAAGAAAGGAGGTTGAGTTCCCAATAGCTTTGATTGAGATTGGATGTCAGTCCTTGATCGGGGAAACACCAACGTGAGCTGAGTCTCTAGTTGATGCCCTAAAGATCTTCATTCATATCTAGCAACGGAGAAAGGAGTCTGTTCATTAGGTAAATGACTCCATTGGGATTATTACTGAAATTTTTTAAGGAGTTGAGTTGTTGTACAACCATAAATGTGTATAAAGTGACAATATGATACACACTTGATTTTAAACCATAGTTAAACCAACATTGCCCATACTCCAGTCTCTAGATTCTTCTATATTATGCCTCATAAAAGACACAAATGTCCATATGTGTGTATGTATATGTACATATATACATAAATAAATATATATATATATGATTGTGAATTTTTCAGAATTAAATGATTCTATAAGTATTATCTGACTTCTGGGGGTGGGTAAAGAATATGCTACGTTGCTGATTGTCTAGAACCCTCCCTATTTTCCCTCCCTCTGCCATCCCCCTGCCTCTCCCCTCCTCCCACCACTACCTACATGTCTATGGTTCCCCTAGCTTATGTGTTGCTAAGACTTTGGTGGATCTAAGACATGAGTTTGACTACCTTTCCCCCAAGCCTGGGTCTGGCCTCCACAAATGAGGGAAAACATTCGACTCTTGAATCTCTGGGTTTGGATAACTTTGCTTAGCATGATTTCTTCCATTGCCATCCTTTTACCTTCCTAGACTGCAATATTGTTGTTTCTAGTAGCTGAGTAGGACACCATTGTGTATGTGTATATGTATGTATATGATATATATATATAGATATATAGATAATAAGAGTTTTGGGAACTATTCATCCAGTGAGGGGCATCTGGGTTGGTTCCATAATTTAGTTAATGTAAATTCAGCTGCCATGAACATTGATTTTGCTGTGTCACTGTAATGTGTTTTGATTCTAACTCCTCTGGGAATATACCCAGAGCTGGATAGCTGGATAATACAGCAGAAACACCCTAATTTTTTGAGGAATCTCTGTACTGCTTTCCAGAGCAGCTCTACCAGTCTGAAATTCCACCAACAGTGTGCTAGTGTTCCATCTCCCCAAAGCCCCTCCAGGGGTTGTTCTTGTTTGTATTCTTCGTCTTTGCCAATCTGACTGGAGTGAGGTGAAATCTTAATGTAGTTTTGATTTGCCTTTCTCTAATTGCTAGTGATTTAGAGCACTTTCTCATATATTCTTTGACTTGCTCAATTTCCTCTGTTGAAAAGTTTCTATTTAGCTCTCTGGACCATTTATTGATTGGATTGTTTGTCGTTTTGATATCAATTTTTTGAGTTCTTTGTAAATTTTGAATATTAGTCCCCTGTTGGAGGAATCTTTTTTTTTAATATAAAAAAACTGAGATATGCCTCAGTATAAATTGCTATGCCCCTCACATTGATAGACATGCCTGAGGACTTGATTATAGCAATTACGGCCTGATCACAGGTGCAGTGGAGCAAATCTTCCCTACACAAAGCAAAGAGAGAACTCTACAAATATAACCCTCGACCAGATTGTTCAAGCGACTAATGAGGGCTGCATACAGAGGGCATCTGTGTGGACATCTGGGTGTAACCATGACTGACAAGTTGTACTCCCAAGTAAGGTCAAATGTAATATTTTGTGCTTTAAAAGCATATATTGTAAGTTTCATAACTTTTCCATTCTGATTACAAGTATAAACATAAATTGCTACAAAAACTGGTGAAATACATACAAAGAACAAAAGAAAACCATATCCTCTAAATGTAAGTATGACTAGTAACCTGATATATGTCATCCCTGGATATGTTAATCTACTGTGTACTGAAGTCCATGTGCATGTAGCTCGTGAAACATATTTAGGAAGACACATCTATTATAGCTTAATTTTTTATTACTTGTGTTAGGAATATTATTATTATTATTATTCTCTCATAAATTAATTTTATCATTTGAACATCAGTATACTGCTGTCTATATTATATTGTATTAGTACACAGTGAGATGCCACATAATGACATTTTGGTCAACCACTAATCATATATACAGCAGTGGTCCCTTAAGATTATATTCCCTATTGAAGTCATTGTCAATTTAGTTTATGAATATAAATTCTGTGTAAACTCTGTGATGGTTGTACAATAACAAAATCCCCCAGTAACACATAGCTCAGAATATACCTTCATTGTTAAACACAGTATGACTATATTATATGAATACACTTACATTTTACATATTAATAATAATATAAAATAATTTATCTTAAATGCTTTCTTTTTTTTAAACATTACATCAACATTTCTTAGTATTGACTAGTTGAATAATTTTTATTATGTAATGTCCCACGGACATTCTGGTAGATAGAATTTTGTGATATATATCCACACACATAATTATGATTGTATTTTATATATCACAGCCTGGCTCAGCCTAGACACCTAATAAACACGTATATAATCTTATCAATTGTGCAAATAGTAATATTATTGAGACAATAGTCTAATAATTATTTTAGTGCAAAAGTCACATGTATCCCAAATAATGATTAAAAGTTAACTGAGAATTCTTAGGTCTACCCAAAATTTAATAATGAGTTTGTTTCTTTGATGTGCATGATCTTTTAAATTCAGATCACTAGCACTGATTTCCTGGTATAGTCAAAATACCTCTTTTTATTCATCTCTATGTGCCTTCTTCACATTTGCCTTCTAATAAGTCACTTCTTGCTTCAGGACCTTTTTCTCTCCTTTTCCCCATTTTAACCTTGTAAATACAATTGTCTAATTCTATCAGGGACTGATTCTATGCTTTAATAGCCAGCAAATAAGTATTTAATTGAGACGTTACTATATGACCATTGCTATGATGTGCATTTTGGGAAAATACTAAATTAGTATAGTTCCGTGTGAGTTGAGGGTACGGTGGTTTATATTATTAAATAAGTTTCATAGTGTCAGGCACTGTAACGGCTCAGACTTCAGATTGAGAGAGAAGATAAAACAGTGTAGACTCAAGTAGTTGGAAAATAGTCTTCGAAGAACTGGGACTTGATAAAACCCCTGAAAAACAAGCAAAATGTGAAGAAAGGAAGGGATGACCATGTCTGGCCAAAGGAAGGGTATAGGTAAAGGCACAGGAAAGACTCTTCACGGATTTCAGGTATTGTGTTAGTGGCCAGTAAAGGTGTTGCCGTCTGGAAATCTTTCCATCAGAAGGAAAGTCTGTTGGTAAGAAGAATGATTTAATAGAAGAACGTATTCCAAAGACTCTAACAAGCCAAGGCAGTGGGAAAACTTTAATAAAATGGGGAATTGGTGGAAATAAAATAGTAATGATCTCTGAGAGCCGATCCCAGGAGGAGAATTTTGTTTGTCAGTTGTTGTTGTTGTTGTTGTTTTTTAACTTCTTATTAGCAACAGTCTAATTGAGTTCTGGTCTCGTTTACGCATGGTAGAGACCTCTTTTAAGATGCAAGCCCTTGTTATATAAACTGTCATACTCTGATGGCTTTGTGTGAAAGTGGTCAATGACACGGGCAATTGGTAAACTGACTGTTAAATTAATGTAAAAATTATGGAAGCAAAAAATGTGTTCATGTCAAGATCATGATGAACTCACAAAGGCTTGATCAATAGAATAAAGCCTTTCCACCCATTGTGTCAAATGTAGCATATCCATGACCTGTTTGTGTCAACATCGAGCAGCATTCCATAAAAAGTGAAATTTTTGGAAATCTTAACCCCTCATTTCAAATATATGGAATAAAGGAATCAGAGAATATGGTGATCTCTTCAAATTGCCTCAGTGACTTTACTATCTAAAGCAACACTAGGAACTAAGTTTCCTTACTCCAGATTCAGGGCTATTAACTCAATACCACACTGAGGCACTGACAACTTTATCTGAATTTTAGAATATAGTTCAACTAGTTACCAAAAGTTTTGATAAATCATCATATTCCAAAGGTTTAACTAAAGTCATTTTAATTCAATTCTTGTCTTTATCAAGTGCTATAAGAATAAAAGCAAAACATATCAATTAAATATCACTGTGCAACAAACCAACCCAACATTAATAGCTAAAAACAACTACTACCAAGCTCTTGGCACTGTGTATTAATAATTTAGATGGGGACCCAAATGGGTAGTTCTCTGATCCCCGCTGCAGTCACTCATGGGTTTTGGTCAGGCAGTGGTTCAGTTGGAGGGTGATTCTTCTAAGATTATTTCAACTGAAATAGACCATCTCTATCCCACGTAGTCTTTCCTTCTTCAGTAGGCTAGACAGGATTTGACAACACAGTGACTAGGCAGAGTTTAAAGAGAGAGCAAATGAAAACAAGGCCTTCTGCAGTGTAAGCACATAACTAGGACAATGTCACTTCCCTCACATTTTCTTAACCAAAGTGAGTCATAAGGCCAGCCCATACTCACATGGTTAATAGATTCTACCCTTTGATGAGAGGAGATGCAAGTCAGATATTAAAAGAATGGATGTAGAAGGGGGAATTCAGATCTTGTTGTAAAACAACCTACAACAGCTAGGAAGATTTGCATACGTACACCTGCTGAATTGACGTCACTGGAAATAACGGGGTTGAAAAGTTGAAGTCAGGGGGCTGGAGTGGGAGTGGTGGCTCAGCTGTTTTGGCGCTTGCCTGGCATGCACGAGGACACGGTTTCAAACCCTCAGCACCATGCATACAACAAAGTGTCAGAGCAACAAAAGCCACATGAAAAACTAAATAAAATTAATTCTCTCTTTCTCACTGTCCCTCTCTCTTTAAAAAAAATAAAAATGTTAAAGTCAGAACTTTCAGTTTATATTAACCTATCTTGGAATAATAGTGTTAGTTCCAGAAAATGCAAATCTTGAGGGAAAAACTAAATTAGGGAAAATGATGAAAATGTATATTTCCAATATTGGTGACTAGGAACACAAATTGAAAACAACAAATTAAAGTAGAAATATCTGAGGTATTTTCTTCCAAGGTCTTTGTACACCTCCTCTCTCTCTCTGATTTATTACTTCCCTTCTTCTGCCAGCCTTGCAAATGTTGAGCTGCCTTTGGAGTCTGTCCTTGAAGTCTATATCTTTTCTCTTAATATTCTGAAATGTGTTATTAGTCCATTAGCCTTAAATATCAGGAAAATGCTGATGGCTATCAACTTTAATTTGCCATTTTAGAGCTTTATTCTAAACATCAACTTTTAAGCAATTACCCACCCTACATTTCCATCACCAAATCTAATCTGTAAGATTATTTGTAGCAAAATAAAAGTTTCCAAGCTTTTTCTACGAAGATTAACAATAATGGACTATTCCCTCGATATTCAGGTAAAAACTAGTTGCTTCCTAAATTTTTCCTAGTCACCCATTAATTTCATTTTTTAGTTTATCCTTCCAAAATACACCTCAAATCTGCCCACATTTTTGTAATACATGACTTAGTCCAACACACATTTTTTTTAAAGACATTTTTTTTTTTAAGAGAGAAGGACAGTGAGAGAGAGAGAGGTGGAGAGAACTACTCTTTATTGAGCTTTTTACATGGCTTTTGTTATTCTGACACTTAGTTGTGTACGTGAGTGCTGAGGTTTGAACCTGTTAGGTTGCGCATGCCAGGCAAGCGCCGTAACCACCGAGCCACCGCTCCAGCCCCCCAACACACGTTTTATTACCTGCAATAACCTCCTATTCATTTTCTCATTCCTCATTCCTATAGTCCTTACTTTACAGAGCAACCAGATGACTTTTTTTTTCCCAACTAGTGAATGGGGATTTTTATTGTTTAGTAAACAACACACATGTATTGGGACCCTATGTGTGTTAAATCAAATATTTCTTGAATGAAAGATTAAATGAACGAAGCAGTGGTAATATCAACAGTAACACCACCTAGTATTTTCCAAGTGGTTACTATTTACCAAGCATTGTTCTAAAAATATTATCAGAATTATTGTTTTTTTACATTTTCTGAATAATTAGTATATAATTGAGGCTATATTTATGTGGTACCAATTCCCAATACAAAATCTTTCCTGAAACATTTGTTAAACTATTTCACCAATTATCAAATCTCATAATAGAAGAAATAAGCCTATGTGTGGAGAAAATATTTTAAAAAGATAACTGCCTTAAGTTTTCAAAATTATCTACTTTGTAATTTGTTATTTTTTCCCAAATCAGAGCAGAAGTTAATCCCTTGGTATACCAATTTTGTTTCCCTCTTCTCACTCCTCTGAACATCTATACATATTTCAAAGACGGTTTAATATATATGAATAAACATGCAGGTATTTGGCAAAATGATTGCACAAATTTATGTGTTTGATTAAGCTAAATATTCTTTTAAATTCATATGCTAAGCAGGTATTAAGAATATTCTATCTTATTTAAGACTAAAGCTAATGCCTCCAGGACCCTGGAAGCAAGCCTGAATCCTCCCAAAAACAAAAGGAAGAAAAAAAGTTTTTAAAAAATCTATTGTGGTGGTTTTTAAACTAAAATTATCAAAATCACAAAGCAGTCTAGCTTTGGACTGAATTCCATAGATTATAAATTTTTCAGATGGCAATTAACTTTAGCAAAATATTTCTATCTGACTTAAATGTCTTGGCCACTTGTTCTGAATATAAAATAAACTGCTACAGGTATTAACTAACTCCTTAATGTTCAATGCAGCTTGAAAAATTTAACACCCCAAATATTTTCTCTTCTACAAATTACTGAGTGGAATAATTAAGACTGGGCTATTACTTACTATCATTAGAAATTGATATTATATATTTAGGGAATTTTTTTTTTGCTTTTGCTTTAGTTTTTATTTTGTGTTGTTTTGCTTTTCTGCTATAAGCAGCTAAAGAAAATGCTATGTTTATAGTTTAGAATGCCCAAATCTGATTAAGTTTAAATCCTTGTCATATTTGTGAAGACAAGTCTCAGGAGAATGCTTTTTGCCTCCTGACTTTGCTAACCTGTGAGATTTACTGCAAAACCTATAAAATAGCTTGTATTTCCTCAAGCTTTGCTTTGTGGACATTTCATTATCTGTCTGATACCATTACATTTTTTTCTTTACCTTTAGATACAAAACCATGCTACACTTCTCTAACACAACATAAAAAGAAACCTAGTAATATCGAACCTAGCTTCTGGCTTCCAAGATTAGCACATCGCAGAGACAGAACCAAATCTACTTTGTCAATAAGATGCCAAGCACCTTATCATGGTAAAATATTAAAAAGAGAAAATATGTCCATAAACATTTTGGCAGTAACCTTAAAACATGAGGCAAAATGATCCCCAAAAAGAAGACAACACTTTCATAAAAGAACTAGATATTTTCTCTATAAAAGTAAGGGAGGAGATGCAATTATGGCCAAGGCATAGTTAGGAAATGGATTTAAACTTCTGCCTTAAATGGTTAGAAAACTGGACAAATGTATTTATAAGCTGATCTGAGACTATAATATCTGAGGGAAGAGTTGAGCTCACAATCGCTTCAGGGTATTGTGTGTCTGGAAGGAAGTTTCCATGCTGCATGCAGGAGGAGGGAACCCCAAAAAAGCCAGTTGTTGAGGAGGAAAAAATAGTGTTCAGGGAGGTGAAGTGAGTAGAATTAATGAGGCAGGTTTCTAGAGAAGAGAGCCCCAGGGAACCTGCAGACATGCAAGAGGGTCCTCACAAGTCTTTAGCTGGGGATGTATCTGTTTGTGGAAAGAAATTAGCTGAGGAGAAACACTGGGAAGGGTGAGGCAGGGCAGTTTCCAGTACTCAGGTAGCACTAGGGGAAATATGTGTGACCAAAAGCCAGGTGGAGTCATCAGAAGATAATATTTTCTTTGGGGGACTTGATTAGACATAGTTTAATCAAAATGTCATCTTGACCTACCCTAGAAGGCAGGTCCTAAAAGGATCACACTGAACCCAAACAACTTCACTATGTATCGGAAAATAAATTCAAATATTATTGAAAGAAACACACACACCTAAATATTCAACAACATAAACTTCACAGTATCCAGCATCCAGTGACAAAATTTCTAGGCATCCAAAGAAGCATGGACATATTCAAAGTCAGAAAGGGCAGAGGTGATGGAATTATCAAAAAAAAAAGGTAATAAAACTATGATGATAAGCATGTAACATCTGTTCTAGAAGGCAGAGGAAAATATAAGCATGATAACCAAAATGAAAGGTATGAAAATAGACCTTACAGGTAATATCTATAGGTTAAAAGTACATTATGTGAAATGAAAAACACACTAAATGGGAATAAATGATAATATAAGGGGGCTGGAGCTGTGGCTCAGTGGTTATGGTGCTTGCCTGGCATGCACGGGCACACGGGATCAAACCTCAGCACCCACATATACAACTAAGTGTCAGAGCAATGAAAGCCATGTGAAAAACTCAGAAAAATTTGATTCTCTCTCTCTTGCTGTCCTTCTCTCTTTAAAAAAATAAAAATAAAAACTATCTGAAATTAAGCATGGGGAGAAAGTTTGTAGATTTGGAAGAACATCATTGATCTAAGGGGACTGTATCGACTGTGCTAACATCCATGCAGTTGGATCCCAGGAAAAGAAGAGAGAAGAGATGAGAAAATTACTGGAAGAAATTGTAATAAACTCCACCAAATTATGCTATTATGCACATATATAAATATATCACAGTTAATTTCACCTATGTATATCTACAAAACACCAATTTAGAAAATCTACAGGAGGAAGATCCATAGAGTTGAGGAAGAGGAACAGAGAGAGAAGAGCGGAGAGAAAGAGGAAGCACTGGGAACTGTAAAGGAGCATATTACATTCCATGCATGTACAAATACATCAAAATGAACCCAAGATTATGTATGATTATAATGACCTAATTAGAACATTATTTTTTCTAAAAATGTCAACAAGTCCTAAACAACAAAAAAATAATAATGATGTCATTCCAGGAATAGAATAACCAAATTTCTAAAAAATAGTGATAAAAAGAAACTCCTAAATGTTCCTAGACATAAAACCCAGGGAGAATAAAACATTTTAAAAAAAACATGTAAGTCTGGACATATATCTGATGATTATTCTTCAGATTTCCAAATAAATAAATAAAAATTCTTGAAGTGTATTTGGCAAGGTGAGAGAGACTATACAGGAGAGAAATATTTGGGGTGATTAATGGGGGAGTATAAGGGAAGGTAAAAATCACAGCACATGTTTTATTTTCTAGTTCCAAATATCTTAGCATAAGTACATGATTTTGGAGGACCAAAAAATCCATAAACATTATCTAGTCCGATGCCTTTGATTTACAAAAGAATAGGAAACAGAGAGCAGAGAGAACTAAGATCAGACAGCTTGATGATGACTAAAATAAAACCAGACCTCAGCTCTTTCTGGAAAAACAAAACAAAACAATTTTTCATGCTTCCTACTTACTTTATAAAAACACCTGAATATTTTCAAGTGAATATTTATGCAAATGGAAAACCTTGACCCCAATTCACACATGCGTAAATACTAGTTCAAGAAGGATCATATAGCGGTACATGCAAAGTGACAAAAATTACCCTTCTAGAAACGCACAGAATAGGCAAGGTTTGTTTAAACAGGACATAAAAAGACTCTATGTATAAAGGTTAATAAATTAGCCTTAATGAAAACAAAGATTTTCCATTTATAAAAAGGCACTATTAGCAGAGTGAAAATGAAAAGTACATACTTAAAAACTACATTTATAACACATACTCCCAATTAAGGACAGACAGCAAAAGAGTGTGCGTTCACCTGGCTAATAACTAAATGAAAAGAGGCTTGATGTTGATATTTACCAAAAAAGGACAAATTAAAACCACAATGAGGAATGTCTCCACACCCAGCAGACTGTTCACGACGGATAGCACTCACAAGGATCCAGCACAACTAGAACTCTCATCCTTTCTTGTGAGGTACAAATGAGTACAAACTCTGGAATACCATTGCCAGTATCAAAGGATTGTACACTGCCCTTGGTATCCAGCAATTCCAGTCCTGGTTACAAATACAAAAGAAATAACAACTCAAGAATCTGTGTAGCAGCGTTTATCATGATAGCCCTTGTTAGCTGAGTGCAAGCAAATCAAAAAACTTAAAAAAAAAACACAAAATGTGTTTTCAAACATTAGAATATTATATATTAGTCAAAAGGAACACATACGACTGCATTCAAAATGAATACATTCCACAGGCATAATATTGAAAAACAAGATCCATTGTCCTCCCTTTTGCACAGCCATAGTAAAAAGCAATCCAAAATGACTTAGGCAATTGAAGCATATACGTACCACCCACCCTTGCAATTCTACCTCTGATGATTTGCCCCACCAAAATTCTCATGGGTTCATAAGTGAATGAGATTCATTGCAATGTCCCATTTGGCAAGAGTAGAAAGCAGTCCTGTAAAAGCGGCAGGTAAAGTGTGGTGGGTATGTTGAGCGATTCACAAGGTCCCCTAGAATATCCGTGGCCAAATGAACGAATGTTAAAATAGGATGCTGCATTTGAAGAGTTGGAAACGGATCTACTAACAAAAGTCCTTTTCTGTATATTATATGAAATAAAAAAATTACAGTTTGCAAGAGCACATAGAATAAAATACATATTAAATATTAAACATGAGAATGCTTGAGAAAAGGGGAACAGGATTGATCAAAGGTGTTGAATGTGAATAATTGGGAAAGGGAAAGAAGAAATAGGCATTATATGGACAAATGGTAAAAATGTGCTTCGAACTGAGGTGTCTGATTGATTCTGTTTTCTCCACCTGATGTTGAAGGCAAAAAAAAAGAAAAATAGAATAAAACTTATTGCAGAAGTAAGATCACGAAAGTGGAAGAAGTAACGGCTGCATAAACATCAAATGAATAAGGCGGTAGGCTTTGTTTCTTTCTATTTTTTCTTGTTCTTTTTTGCATCCCTTTGCAAATAGGCTCAGAGATCCAGCAGCGATCAATGAATGAAACTCTGTGAATAAAATACCATCTTATAAAAATAAAGCTGTGTCTTACTTCCACTTTGATTCTGGGGCAGAGTCACAGTGTGCAAAGAAACATGATTCTTTCATTTGTCCAGAACAGGTCTATACAAAATTTCCCAATTTAGACTTGGAATAGAACTCAAGCATCATTTAACTCAATCATCTCAGTTTTAAAACATTGAAACGGTGGCTGCAGTTCTTAAGTAGCTTCCCTAAAAGATGCAGTAAATGAGTATGATAATTGAGTTTAGATCCTCATTTTTTTGTCCCTAAAATCCTTTCCATTTGGTTACGCTGAGCTCATTGCTTAATTGAAGAATGCCTCAGACAGAGGAAGCTGCATGTCATGGTGGCAAACGCTCAAAAATCCAAATAAATAAATAAATAAAATAACATCTCAGTTAACCCGAAACCTTTAGAATGAGTCTTTCATTTAATCACTGCTGGATCTCTAAGACTGTTTGCAAAGCAATGCTTAAAAAAAATGGAGTCAAAAGTCCAGTTCCTTATTCATTTGATGTTTATATAGCCATTACATCTTTCATCTTTACAATTTTACTTCTGCATCAGGTGTTTTTCTTTTTCTTCTTCTTGTCTTTTTTCTCTCTTGGACATCAAGTGGAAAACGTTGAATAAATCACACTTCAAGGTAAACTTTCATTGTTCCTTATAATGCTCCTTTTTATGTCCTTTTTCCAATCATTCATATTTAACACTTTGATCATTCCTGTTCCCCTTTTCCTCAAACATTTTTGCATATTTAATATAAATATGCAAAAATTTAATATAAATATTTAGATAAATCCATTCTTGTGGGCAAATGATTTGGGATTATTATTAAAAACACTCTTTTTTCTCAATAATTAGTAATAAAGTTGTGTCTCTAAAAGATTCATACACCTATTTGGCTTGAGTAAGTAGTTTGAAGGAAAATTCAATTATGTTCACTTGAATAAAATATTTTATGGCCCTCATTTGGAACCTGAAGCTGCATTATTAGTGACCATAAATGATAAAAGTACAGGACATTCTGTCAGGTCTGATCCACCATAAGGAAGCTGTGCTTTTGAATAGTTTCATTAGTATATGCCATTTTTCCCTGCACTTAAGTAATGTCAATATGTATGACAATAATTCAGTCATCAAGAGTTGTGTTAATGCAGGTTTAGCTAATGAACATTATAGTTGCCATTTTAAAAGATACAATTTTTGTAACTAATAGAAAGCACATTCATTTGTACATATGGAGAAGAATGTTGTGTTCCCTGCTCTAGCATCTCTGTGACCTCTTTTCTGCACTGTGTAGCAACCTCAGAATTCACATGAGATTAACCTCATTCCTCCTCCAAGGTTGGTTTCTGAAGTAAGTAGATCATGTTGCTGTCTCTTTTGCCATTGTAATTGACACATGAATGGGGAACACAATCTATCAACCTATCTCAACTTGTTTAAGGAGTACTTCTGTGGATAGAGACCAGCTCTGGTTAGTCAAATTAATGAAGATCAAAGCTTTTTTAATGGCCACAGCTGAGCTCAAATGCCTATCATGTGCCAGTGTGTTGACCCTTGTGCTTCATAGAGCAAGTCATACTGAGAATGAGGATGTCATACAGATGACAGCCTCAAGATCTTAGAGAATCTCAGACAACAAGAAATGGCCATCAGATGCAACTAAGCAACTATTTTGGAAAGCCAGTCAACTTGAGGTCTTCCAATTTATGAATTAATACACTACTCTTATTTTAAACCCTATTGATTTTTTTCTTGGTTATGTACAGCCAAAAACACCCGAAATGAGACAACTCACAATTTATTATTCAGAGATAACCACTGTTAGAAAATTGATTTTGAAGCTTCCAGCCCTGTATGTGTGTTTGTGTGTTTGAGATAAAATGTTTCAAAACTAAGCTGGGAATGAATAACACATACAATTCATAAACTATTTCAATGACATTATGAACATATTTGCATGTTATTAGATTACAAAGACATCATTTTAATGGCTTTCTATTATTACATTATTGCCATAATTTATTAAATCTGGTCTACATTTTTGGAAAATTAGGGTGATTCTAATTCCCTGCTGTCTATACAGAGTATAGTGAAGAGTCCTATAGTTATACTCTCAGCCATACCCTTTCTCATTACTGTTGAACAAATACCAAAACATGTGGCAACTGGTCAAATATTATGCATAAGTCCATGGAATGTTTTTTATACTTATTGACAACTTGCCTTCCAAAAACTCAATTTCAATCTCAAAAATGTATCTAACAGGTGATTTTTAACATTACCTCCAATACATGTTCCTCCTTAGTAGAAAAATATTGACATAAACTTCTTCAAAGTGATAGAAACTATAATTGCACATATTATTACATATTTCAATCAATATTGTTGGGATGAATAACATATTAGGTATTTAAAACATGTTGAATTGGAGATCATCATGGCGACTCATGGTAGAGCTGAGTGAAGAGTCTCTCCATGAATGCAGGACACCAACGTTGGGAGAGGTGCCTAACTGTGAGGTGAATGGATGGCAGGATTTCTCCCCAAATTCATTACTATCCAGAGAAGGAAATTTAGTGACATGGTGCCGTGGATAAGCTGAAAGTACAGGAAGTCCCAATTGATAATTTTCTGATGCCAGCTACCCAGTCTGCAGCAGGTTGGGAATCTACCCCAGAGGGGAGGAAGCTGCACTCACTTAAATAAACTCAGACACAATGGTGAGTGCTCAGTGGAGCCTGGGTGTGGGACTCTGGAGCCCCAGGGCTGTGGCAGCAGCAAGAACTGAGAGATGGCTTTAATACACACAGATTGGAGTCCCCTGAATCTGATTGCATGAAGAAGTGGGGTGGCTCTACTATTTGGAAACCTCCCGGAGGGCAATACAGGAAACTGTTTCATGAACAATGATCCGAAAAACACCAGATACAGAATGGAATACAGAGCTCAGTCTGGAGATGGGGCTCCAGATCCCCAGTGTTTTGACAGTCAGCCCTAGGGGCTGTGTGGGCCTGGTGGACAATCTCTACTGGTCTGGCAACTTGGTTTAGAGGCTTCCTGCCCACCCAGTTACATGCCTGATCTGTGGGTGGAGTCAGTTTCCAAGATTGGGCTCAAAAGGACCTAATACCCAAGGGAGTTTAGGTCTTCAGATTCAACAGATACTGCCTGAAACTCTCAGGTGGGACAGAGGCTAGCATCAGCCTCAGAAACCTATGTACCAAAGGGGCAGCCTTGATCCAGTACTTTCCTCTGAATTTTGTAAACAGAAGAGGTCCCATAGGTCCTACGTGTTCCAAGTGGGACCAGGCTCCCATGCCCCATAGTGGTTGCATTAGAGTCCTCCACAGACACTGGTGTAGCTGGGCTGGTGAATCTTTCACACCTGCTTCCCTTTGCTGGGGTTGTGATTGCCTTACACATCATCTCGTGGGGCAAATGGCAACCTCAAGACACCCAAGAGAGGGGCAATATCTGTCCCAGGTATGCTCAGTTCAGGCCAGCTACTCTCCTTGGAACAGCAAGAGTACTTTACAGCTGCACCAGGATCCACAAGACTCCCAGAGGATCTTATGCCCTGGCTGAAGTGGGACAAGAGTTTGGGCAGGCAGACACTAAAGTGCCCAAGAATGCAACTCAGGTGGCCTTGAAGTCTGTTCAAGCAGGGACAGGAAAGGTGAATGCTTGCAACCCCTCTACAGGAGAAAATTACTGGGAGGCCTCCTGGGAATCTTACTGCCAGTTGAGATCACCAAAATTCATTCCCTCCAACAAACTCAACTTGCAAGTGGCTCCATGTAAAAGTAAGCTATGAATACATAATTCCACAGTGCATTTCGACCATGGCAGTAGTAGTTCAGAACCTTCCCAACTCCTTTTTTTTTTTTTTTTTTGTTTTTCCTCTTTTGTTGTTCCTGGAATTAGTGTTCCTTAGCGTATGTATTTCTTTTTTTTTCTCTTTTCTTTTTTTCTTTTTTTTGGTGTGTGTGTAGTTGATTGATTTTTATTGTTGTAGTCATTTGTTGTATTTGACTGTTGTGTCCATATTGCTGGGTTCAACCTTTGGTGGTCTGCAATATTGCAAATCTATCCACAGTCTCTTTGGGCTGTATTCTAATCTCTCTCATCCTCCATCAAAGTCATTATCCCACTCTCACCTCCTCCCAAATAAATGGAAAAAGTCCTCAAGGACATTGAACCCCTCATCGACCTCAACCCAATAATACTAGTGGACTTTAATACACCATTATCAACAATAGACAGATCATCAAACCAAAAAGTCAACAAAGATATCCTTAACCTAAATTGCTCTGTAAATAAACTGTACTTAACAGACATTTACAGAATATTCCATCCCAAATTGACTAAGTTTGCCTTCTTCTCAGCAGTACACGGAACTTTCTCCAAAATAGACCACATCCTAGTCCACAGAGCTAACCTTAACAAATATAAAAAATGTTATATAGTTCCATGTATCCTGTCAGACCACAATGCTATGATCTTAGCAATTAACAAGAAAAATAAGTGAAACTACTTAAATACTTGGAAATTGAATAATATCCTCTTAAACAAAGAATGGATAAAAGAGATAATGAGAACAGAAATCAAGAATTACTTGGAAATGAATGAGAATAATGAAACCATGTATCAAAATCTCTGGGCTAGTATTAACGAATTCTTAAGAGGTAAATTTATAGCCCTGAATGCCTTCATTAAAAATCAGGAAAGTACCCAAATAAATAGACTTGTGCTCCAACTCAAATCCCCCAAAAAAGAGGAACAATCCCAAACCTAATAGAATCCCAAACCTAATAGAATTACAGGAAATAACTAAGATCACAATTGAAATCAATGAAATTGAGAACAAAACAACAATACAAATTATCAACAAAACAAAGAGTTGGTTCTTTGAAAAAATTAATAAGACTGAAAGATTCCTTGCCAACCTAACCAAAAGGAAGAATGGAGTGAAGTAAATCAACAAAATCAAGGACAAAAATGGAGATATCACCACTTATTCAACTGAAATCCAGAAGATTATCAGAACTTATTTTGAAGAGATATACCTTTACAAATGCCTAGTCACATATGACATTCCCAAATTAACATGGGAGGACATTGAAGTTCTAAACCAAAAAATCTCAAGTAGCAAAATAGAAACAGCAATCAAAGGCCTTGCAAAAAAGAAAAGCCCAGGACCTGTTGGATTCACAGCAGAATTCTACCAGACCTTTACAGAAGAATTAACACCAATCCTCTACAAGCTTTTCCTTGAAATTAAAAGGGCTGGAACCTTCCCAAACACTTATTATGAAGAAAATATGTTTTGGCTATTCTGGGTTTTCAGTTATTCCATACGAATTTGAGAATTGCTTTTTCTATATCCATGAAGAATGACATTAGTATCTTGATGGGGACTGCATAAAATCTGTATAAGACTTTGGGTAGAATGGCCATTTTAATTACATTGATTCTGCCTAACCACAAACTTTTTATGTTTTTCCATCTTACATGGATCTCTTGCAATTTCTTTTTTTAAAGTTTGATAGTTTTCATTTTAGAGGTCCTTAATATCCTTTGTAAGATTTATGCCCAAGTATTATATTTTTTTTGAGGAGATGGTGAATGGGACAGATTTCCTGATTTCTTCTTCAGTGGAATTGTTGCTGGAGTATAGGAAAGCTAATGATTTATTGGTGTTGGTTTTATAGCCAGCCACTTTGCTGAAATCGTTTATAAGCTCTGGAAGTCTTCTGGTGCTTATTGGGTCTTCTAGGTATAGGATCATGTCATCATCAAATAGAGACAAGTTGACTTCCTCTTTTCCTATTCAAAATGCTTTGAATTCCTTCTCTTTTCTGATAGCTCATAAACATATGAGAAAATGCTCTGCATCACTAGCAATAAGAAGAATGCAAATCAAAACTTCACTGAGATTCCACTTCATTCCTGTCATAGTGGCAAAAAATGAAGAATACAATGACAGATTCTAGAGGGGTTGTGAGAAGAAAGGAACACCGTCACATTACTGGTGGGACTGCAAACTTGTACAGCCACTCTGGAAAGCAGTATGGATACTCCTCAAAAAAACAAGGACTGGAATCAGCTTATGACCCAGCTATCCCACTCCTGGGTATTTTCCCCAAAGAGGTAGAATCATTATATTACATATATACAGTTTCATCAATGTGTATAGTGGCTCAATTTACTATAGATAAAGTATTGAACCAACCTAGATGCCCGTCACTGGAGGAGTGGATTTAAAAATTGTGGTACATATTTACAGTGGAATTCTACTCTGCTATTAGAGAGAATATCATGTCATTTGCAGCCAAATGGATGGAGATGGAAAAAATTATGCTAAGTTAAATATCCCAGAAGACTCAGAGACTCAAGGGCCGAATGTTTTCTCTCACGTGTGGAAACTAGAATATAATCAAAAACAGGCTGAAAGTAGGCTTAGCTAGTAATAAACTCAATATGGGTGAATTTTTACACTAACAGGTGGAACCTTGCCTATGAAGCTGGGGGATGAAGGGAGGGGGTCAAGGAGGGGTTTGGGAATAAGATGGATATAAAGATAGGAGGGTGGGAATTGTGGGGTTATCAACCCAGTGTAGAACGTTCAACTTCCATGAGAAACCTAAATAACACAGGGGTGTAGCAGGGGAAACATGGGATCAGGGAGAACCCAAAGGGGTGAAATTATAAACTGGCATCAGCTTTGACTTGCTCTGTCATTATGCATGTGATCATGATTATGTGGCAAAAATTCCCTCCTATATGTATGACTATGTTGAAAGAATAAAAAAAAAGAAAATATGTACCATTACTTAAGCAATTTATTTTATGCCCAGCATATTTAACGGATTCCTAATATAATCCTTACAATGTTTCTGAGAGTCAGGTGTTATTAATTTTGTTTTAAATAGAAAGAAACAGATACACAGTGGAAATAAATTTCCTGAGAGAATATAGGCAAGGAGTTGGAAAATGACTCAACTCCACAATTTCTGGAGAGCAAAAGAAGTCAAAAGATAACCTATAAAGTCACCCCTGCACTGTAACAGTTCAACATGGTTTCTGTGTTTTGTCAGGGTTTGTTCTTTTTTTTTTTTTTTTTAAGAGAGAAGGACAGTGAGAGAGAGAGAGAATCAATTTTTATTGAGTTTTTCACATGGTTTTCGTTGCTTTGACACTTAGTTGTGTACATGGGTGCTGGGGTTTGAACCCATGTACTTGCATATGCCAGGCAAGCACCGTAACTGCTGAGCCACCATTCTGGCCCTCAGGGTTTATTCTTAATGTGTTCACATCACCCATAGCATCTCATCCAAATTAGCATGTGTGCAAAATTTTTCAATTTTAAATAATTACTATTAATAGTACATTCATTAAATTCAGCCAGAATTATCACTTTAAACCTTAATTTTGTGTATGCACCTGATGCCATCTAATTTTATATGAATCACGTGTGCAGTAACATAGTTCTCACTTTAATAAGTAGTTCAATCTGAAGAGACCACAGTTTATGTATCTCTAATTCAGTAGACTCTTTCCTCACAGAATGAAACTAACCCATTTCTTTCAGGGGAAACACTGCATATTCATATACACAGCAAAGCGTGCTCAGAACTATCAGGAGTTCGATGGTGGTGGAAAGTATTTGATATCCCTGGTAGGAATTCGTGAGCCACATATTTGTTCTGTGGCTCCTGCTGTGGACAATGCGATGTACCAGGATGCTGGGCCACATGCCAGAGAGCTCAGTGGGAAGCAAAGGAAATTATTGGTTAG